>JABFQA010001614.1:0-13214 GCA_022817065.1 Probaryconus sp. ZL-2020 | reverse complement strand
ATTCTTATGAATATATGCATGAAAATATATATTAAATATATTTGCAAATATATGTCGCATATATTTTAGATATATTTTTCCGGCAAAAATTTGTACATTTTATCAAAGATATTTTTTTCCATGTGGGTTTCATTGGACAATTTTATAATCCACGAAACGTTTGTTGTAAAGAAAAAGTTAAGGGTGATAATAAAAAATGGGAGGAGAACGATCGTAGGAAAAGCGTTTCGCGGAAAAACTAAAGAGGAAGCAGTGAAATTGCTCGCGCGAGGAGAAAAAAGCTCTTGTAACGAATAAAGGATAAAAGTGTGCATGTAATTTGAAGGAGGAAACACTTGGCTGTAACAATGCGCGTGCCAGACGAGGCGAATGGATAGGGTAAGGACGAGCGTGCTGAACGCGAATAGAAAATATGGCCATGATATTTACTAACTTGGCCTCCGCGTGAAAGTGTTTGCTCCTCGCTTTGTGTGCTCTGTTCGAAAGAATGCATAAGCTAGTCGATTTCATGTAACGGATATTCGTACAACCTTTACGAACAATCAATCGTTGTCCTGATATTCTATGAATCGTATATTTGGCAATTCGTAATAAGGAAACGGATGATCAGAAAAAAAAGTTCAGAATACCTAAAAAAACTAACAGTTAAAGAATGACTTTGTATTCCTTAAAGTTTTACCAACTAAACTTTGACTCTGATAAACGTTATTTTTCTCAATGCAATTTTTCAATTCTTTTTTTTTTTTTTTTTGCAATCCAAATTTTCTAGGACTGAAATCCATCCAGCAATAATCCTTTCGCATCCCAGCAGACGTTTCGCGAAAGAGAGTAGGGATAGGTGGAAAATACCTTTCTCGTATTTCTCGACATAGAAAATAAAAGAGGAGTCAGGAGGAGTGACGTCACTGGTCTCTCACGAGTGCCGCTAGCCACTCACTTCGTCGGCGATGCTCGACTCGAGCGGTTCCTCGCGCTCGGTTGCCTTTTCCCCGGGACCTTGATTATTGCAAAAGTTTCGCAAAAGTAGATCCAGAATTTTGTCAAATGTCAATTGAAATCATTTTCTTGCATTTCAAGTGATTCGTCTCGCTTTTCGATCAGCCTCGACTCCCTCCGGCCCAGTGCAAAAAAAAAGTGACTCTATATATTCGCGAAAAAAAAAGAAAAAATTGTGTGCGTTTGTGCACCGAAGTACTGTGCTGAAATTGTGTGATCCCTCGGATTTAATTTGTCAGTGTTTTTAATTGTGCCATCTGGATAATTTATATGGATGGATTAACTGAAATTCTTCTACAGTAAGAGCTTTTGCTTTACAAATAATTATTCGTTTAATTCGTTTCCGCAAAAAAAAAACAATTAATTTTTGCAAATTTCCATTATTTTTAAGTGAAATCGACGCTTTAAATAAACAATTGCAATTAATTTTATTGTCGATTTCATTATTGTTTCAGGTTTTTTTTTTTATTCTTTTTTTATCGTTTCCCACAGTCAGATTGCACATCACGAGTTCGACGTGTTCGAGTTTGCTTTAGCAATTATTTCACATCTGTTTCGGCTCTAATGTTTCTCTTTCTTTTTCTTTTTTGTATTCTTTCTTTTTATCGTAAGATTCTTTGTCAGTCGTCCTAGTTCTTTTATTGATAATAAAGGTGAGTTCTTTATTATCAATTGTTTCCTTAAAAGATTTTGCTCGATGTCAATTGTCGAAAGGAAATGATCTGTTGAAAGTTGCATCGGGGCAAAAGTCATTTTTGCACTCGAGGCATAAAAAGTTTTTATTCCATCTTCGTTATACTCCGACAAAAACTCGCGTATTACTAAGAACTCTTTTTTGTAATTGTTACATCGAACTATTCATTTGTAACAATTAAATTAATTGCTGCGTAATGAAGTTGAATAACGTACGTGAGTTTGTTGTTGAAATTCATGTTTCTTGCAAGTGTTTCACAGTTTCTGTACTGAATATGTTATTAATTTTATTAATAACAATATATTTCGGTTTTTCTAAGATAATAAAAAAAAAATATAAAAAATATAGTGTATAATATTGTACTCATTTTGATTCCAAGACAAACAAAGATGAACTCAAATGCGTCTCCTAAAGTATCGAGAACGTGTTTCGTGTCTTCTACACGAGAAAGTTTATTTGAATAAACTTATGTACATAAATTACAACAAATTACAAATCACTGAAATTGATTTCTTAACTCGAAAAAGCCATCGCCTGTGGTAATTTTGAAAAGTTAAATTTTTAACATTCAATTTCGATTACAATTGAATGTCTTCGTAATAAAAAATTATCATAAGTGAAATGAAATCAATCATTTCTTTACTTTAGTATAAAAATAGAAAAAAAAAAATTAACGAAACAAATTTATATCCAATTAAATGCAACTTAACATAATCGAATGATAAAAAAAAATATTTATATGGAAATCGTGTGCGAGGAATTATTATTTCACATAAAATTATTAAAAAAGCATAAAGTGTGTACATTCCCCTTTACTATCCACTCAATATAATCAGGTCATTAATATCGATTTAAGTATTGACGTGTAAGTTATATCGAATCAACATAAAATTAGCAATCATAATTTACCTATCGTTTTACTACCGAATAATTTTATCTTTCACATTTTTCGCACTGATTTTTGTCGAAGACTTTCGCAAAAGTTTCATTAACGAATAACGTCAGTTTTTTTTGTCGTCTGCAAAGGAAAAACATTTTATATCAGGAATTTCAAAATGTGCAGTTAATTGAATTTGTTTTTTTTTTAATTAATTTTTATTGTGTATTCGTTAAATATTAAGAGGAAATTCGTATGTGTCTGTTATATCACGTTATATAAAATGTTCATTGAAAGCGTTTTCTAATATTTATAATATTAAAACGCTTGGCTATAAATTATGCAACACATTATTTCCGAAATCTTATAACTCGTGCATCTTAAGTGAACGAAAGAAATTTTGTCAAGGACAGATTTAAGTTCGTCGACGAAACTTCCAATAGAAAATTTTGACGACAATTTCTTTGATACAATCATTATTTTCTTGTTAAATAAAAGGGGAAAAAAAAACAATTGTTTATAATTGCAATTGCAATGCCATTGTCCTGAGATGATACGTCAGAAATGTTAAGAAATCTCGCTTTCCTCGCGATACCCACACGAGTCGTGAGTTTTCTTGCTTAGGACGAGTTTAGTATGCGCTCGTAGTTTCGCACGTTGTCCGCCCACAGTTAAATGGCAAAGAGCAGGCGCACTCGAAAGCGCAGAAAAGTTCTGCGGTATTTTGCAACAGTCTCTTTACATTTAGATACATTTAATTCGGAGGAAATCGGCAGTCAATTTTGTTTGACTCCGTGTAAGTCAGAGCTCACAGTTGACACTGGTTATTGAGCAAACGACTGAACATTGTTTTTTTGTGTACCTCGAGCAAACAGAGTTATAAAACCCACCGCTTTACGTTCAGGATGTTGATGGAATTAATTAGTTAGACTTGTAATGTTTTCGTCGACTTTATTCGTTTTTATGAAAAAGGGAAATTATTTATTGTAACACAAATCCATACGTTAAACATTTTTTGCCGACAGTAAGTTTCTTTTTTTTTTTTTTTTATTATCATTGCAGTTGAAAAATATTGAATTGATTAAATTAATTATTGATGATAATCATGAAAGTAATAATAATTATTTTGATTAATAGCCGAGAAGTGCTTTGTCACAATTTATCGACACAAAGTAGTTATCTAATCGATACTCGAAGTACAATAAAACTTAAAAGTGTGTGTAATATTTTTTTTTACAAATTGATAAGCTCTACTATTTAGTTACACTTTTCAATCGGTAGTCCATTTTATAAGTCTTACGTAACGCGACTATTTTGCAATAGATTTTATGCAATACCTTCGTGACGCTCATCGAGCCACTTTGCGGTAATTCCTTACTTAATCTTTCACCAAAAAATACAAAAACTTCCTCCTCGAGCTTGCCAAAGTTATCTCACTACTGCAATTAATTACTCAACAATTTTGCTTCGTCTATTTTCAATGTTGATCCACTTTTTGATTTCTTTTCTTTTCTCCAATGCGTTTCATAGTAATAAAACAATCAACATTTTGAAATGCCCTAAAACATTTGCGAAACAAACTCGTAAAACAACAGGTGTCTTCAGTTTGTATCTGACACGGTAATCATAATAGTATTTCTGTCAGATATATTTCATGTTATAATTCGCAAGAATAAGAGGAATTTACATGAACCGTTAGTCCTACTGTCTTTTAATAACGCAAGGTGGTGAGTCACGACGGACGAAGGAGGAAAAGAAAGAACAAAAAAAAAAAACGTCATCTGCTTACCGCTTTTGCAGAAACGGCCCATGGTTTAAAGGGACACCGTGCGGAAACACACTTCATATCTCAAGACAATATTTAATGCCAATTTGCATTTCCTTATTTGGGATGCCAATAACGTGTCGCCGAACGGTAAAAAAGTCCGATGGCTTCATTTTTGATGAAAAGTAAATTCGCGTGAATTATTATCGAGTGTTTCTTTGTGTTAAATATTTTGCAAAAATTGCGTTGAAAATGAAATAGGGAAATAAAGAGAATAAAAAAAAATTATATATATTAGCTCGCGTTTGAGGTAAATTGTTGAAAATACGTATTCCTCAAATCGCTAGATAAGAAAATTAACTGCCTACGTCGATATGTTAATTATAAAATAATGAATAAACTAACGACTAATGAGCGACTTAGAAAAGTTATGATAAGAAACGGCATGTTATAAATTGGTTTCGTTGTAATTGCATTACTGAAGGCACTGGATACATATTCACAATTAATTCCGCGGAATGTTTTATGTGTAATTCCGATTTCGAACTCGTTCAAATGTTTCTTCGGTTACATTTTTGTTACGTGATTTTTGTAAGCGAAATTATTTATCGCTCTTAATTATTATTAATAAATCTTCGAGGAAACGACGAAGGATTTGAAATCCTTTATCTCCGCGGTTTCTACGTTTTCTAAAAGTAAAATTAATTAAAGTATATTTTAATACTAATACGGTGAAAGTTCGTATTTTTTTTATTGTTCCTTCTGAATGTTAAACATTTTCTTTAATAACTTTATTATAATCACATAATTTATTTCAATGTGGATTTTAAGTGAACGTGAATAATGCTTTATGCACAAAATTTATTTAAAGTATTTCATAAGAGAGATACATTTTTGTATTTAAAAATTGATTTTTAAATAAACCGAAACTCTAAATATTTTAAGCATCGATGAAATAGGTTATCATTTGCAATTAACGTTATGTAATACTTTCTTTATCACCCGTTATATTAAATAAAAAAGTAATCTCGTTTCATAACTTCGTTTGTAAAGGACGTTGTGAAACATCGAGGAACAAAGGACGGTGCTTTATCATGCATAATGTTCTACTTTTCTGTAAACAAAAAAAAAAAAAACATATTTTAGGGAATTATTATCTCTTTTTTCAAATCCAATTCAAAACTCATTTTTCTCTTGCTATAATTGAGAGACAAAAAAAAAGTTTACTGCGTTTCAATCGTAACAATGTCCAATGCAATGGTGCTGACGATTTAAATGAATTTTTTTTTTTTTCCTCAAAGTCGTGAAACATCTAAGACGAACTGCAATGCAATTTCTATATGAAAAATGTTTTCACGCTCATAATAACGTCATTAGAAATAGAAAAATACCGAAGTTATAATATTCTAAAACGACGTGAAAGAAATGAATTCCGCATGAAACGACCGCTGAAGGGTTAATTTCATATCTCATTAAGCCTGCGAATAATATTGAAAAGCATAACCAATGGCGCAAGTTCGCGACGTTTAGATTATGCGTTTTGCGATAAATTGCAAATTTCATAACTCCACGAACTTTATCTAAATGAAATAAAAAAAATTTTTTTAAAAGAACGTTTGAAATTTCACGGTCACGAATGATTCGGAATTTGCCGACAGAATATCTTGAAACTGTAAAATAATAACAAGTTGATACGTCGTATCGCGTAGGTTCAGATTCCATTGAATGTCAATTCCCTTTCTCTCGATGTAATAGCAATTCGGTTTTCGCGAGGCTTCTATTTAGATTCGTGCGATTTTGTGGACGAAAGGGGGGGGGGATGGTCAACGGATTCCCATTATATTTCAAAACTTGTCCTCTCTTGTAACATCACGGCAGAAGTATTCGTGAAGAATAAATTCACGGTAATCGTGAAATCGTGGAGAGCATGACAATCGCTCGATCGACTTGGCCCGAGTATGAAGAAACGAAAGGTAACGGAGCAGAAATTGAAATGAGGACGTATGCAAAGGTTTCATAAGGTTTTCTGAATTTCCACGTGTCAACTGGTTGCGTTTGAACTAAAAGAATTTGCTACAAACAAAATGAAACCAAAAGAAAAAATAATAATTTACACAATAATCATTATACCGTTTAAAACCACTATTATTATTTTGCAGATAAATAAAGTTACTGCAAAAATTTGCAATATAATTAATTGCGATAACATATTCAAGATCAAACGAGTATAAGCAGAGACAAGAATTTCGAAATGCAAACGTCTCCATTCAACACAAATAACGAATTATCATAAAATACAAAAACTGTTAAACCAACATAAAAACAGGAGGAAGACGAGATAAACCGAAGATCTCTATTGAATTGTTAACAAAATTTTATTTACAGTTAGAGAACAAAGATCTTTCCAGTCGAATCGGAATCATAAAGCCTTCAAAGACGTGCCATTTCTCAACCGAAGTGAAGAAAAAAAAAAAAAAAAGAAACATTTGGCATATAATTGTTATCAAGTTTATTATTGTAATGTCATAATTTGTCGATATAATGTTCTTCGATGAAAATTGTTTGAACAAAATTCATTCTCTCGGAGCTAGGGAATTTCACGCACGTCATTGAAGGATATCGGTAATCGCGGATCGATTTGAAACGATCGCTCGGCAGAGCCAGCAATCGCAAATGACACGCCGGTACAGTCCATTTGAGCATGGACAAATCTTTGCTCATTCATCTCATTTATTCTGGGCCCAGGCTCTCTGATATTTCCAGATAGATTTCGCGGTTATACCGGTTTTACAGTCGTTTATTGGAACGGAACCGAATTCGTATACTTAATCAATCAAGCGAAAAAATCATTTCTAGAAAAAGGAAAAAGCAAGAAATCAATTTGCATGGAGATTGTTCGATTGAGTGAAAAAGGGGGACAGAGAGGGGGAGGGGAGGGAGGAGGACATTATCGGATGATGAAAAATTGATTTAAATCTGTAATAATATCGGGAAACGATTTTGCAGATTTTCTATCGGTATACGATTCGCCACAGACGAAAGCGACTCGATCTCTAGAGAAAACATTGACGTTATTAGTCTTATATAATTTATAACGTTTTCCATTAAAGATTGAAGTTGATTTAACGAGAAAATATTGTGGGAAGTCATCGTCTTGGTTTGGTTAATGAAATTTGCAACATAAATTTCTCAATTTATTAAAATTCTTAATCGTTTCATTAAACCCTAACCGTTAGGAACTATTAAATAGAAAAAAAAAAACAAAATTAAACAAAAGAAAGTTTTTGTAACGAGTGACAAAGAAAGGTGCGTTTGAGAAAAAAAAAAACATTTTTTTTCCGTTGTGTTTGGCGTCTGAGTTTTTCTGCGTTTTCTTCATTAAATTCTTTGCTTTAAAGTAGATCAAATGTGACCGTTCGAATTGCTTTACGAGTCCCGTATAACTCCGCGCATTAAACAAATGCATAATATGTTTTCGCATTTATTAGCATTTAGTTAACATTTATAAATGACTGCTGTGAGATTTTTATCACGACTTCAAATGCAAAAGTCGTACAACGAACTCCCTGACACCCGAAGGATTTTCACTTTTTTCTGCGTCTGTCGGGATGAGGAAGGAAGGAAAGAAGGATGACAGGGGCAACTGAAAGAAGGGGGGAGGGAAGGGGTAACAGCTCGAGACAGGGGATTCTGCGATCGTGAGATTCATAACTGTCTCACGATCGGTGAAGGGCCGCGTCCTTCATGTTCGGAATCCCCTAAGACAGACACAATTCAACAAAGAGAAATACCATGCACGATCATTTCTTTTCCGATCAATAACACAATTAACCTCCCACACGTTCGATCGCAGTCCACTAAATTCGATTCAATCGCGTTATTTCTCACGTGCATATTTATAAATAAATCGTTTCAATAAGTCGCGCATTTTTTTTCCACCTGGTTTTAATAAATAGAACGAAATGCTGGAGGATAAAGTAATTTGTTTTGCATGAATTGGAATTGTTAAGTTCCATTGCACTGAAAATAAAATTATTTTCTGAAAAGAAAAAACAATGTTGGTATTTTATTATAAATCACGTTTGAATGCAAATATGAGAAATGTGCAATGATAAATATCTATCGTTTTGCAGGGATTTTCAGGCGTTTGACTTTGTTGCACATTTTACTTATTCGCACAATGTTTTTCGTACCAATTTCAACAAATCAACATTAATTTAAAAGCGACGGCAACAGTTTACACGTTATCAATGAACAATTATAAATCGTCGAACGGTGTTGGTTAAATGATAATGATAATGATTGTTGTATTGTTAATCGCGAAGTGTATCTTTTAAGACCAACACACATGAGGCAATGTCGATAATAAGTATTATCAATTTGGAACGAGCAGAGATGTAATAATTTGATTTGCGGATAATGTCAAGGACACCGCGAAGTCGTTCGTTATGCAAACGAGACCGACGAATATTGTTCGAAACAATTCTACCGGACTGATACTATCAGCAGATTTGCCAATATTAAGGTCGTTACGACGGTATTACTCTATAAATATGTTCGACAATTTCGTACCAATGGTCGTCGTAAATTCACCGGCAGCGTAATTGAGCCAAAGTTGTCTTACTTATTCAACGATATTGTGTTGAGAATGAACAACGAATGTGCTTTTAAGAAGTCGCTAATGAGTGGCACTAGTAAAGTCTCGTTAAGCGTCAAATAAAGTTGCTCGCCAATCCCGTTTATCTGCGCAATTATCTTTTTTTCTGTACTTTCTTATTTCTCTATTTTTTATGACAATGATTTTTATCATTGTTCTGTTATAGGAAATTGTTTTAATTGTGTCAATGTGTTTCTGAGATTGTGAGATTTAATAATTTTCTAACGGAGTTGGAATAATATTTTTTTTAATTTGTATGAATTATAAACAGATTGTGTGCGATGTGAGAAACATTACGACTTGTTCGGAAACGCGCATTGTGTTTACTGTGATATAAAACGAATTAAATATATTTTATGATTATTTTATTTATTGAAAATTTTGTTTAGTAAAGCTGACGTTTTTCCAGGGAATGCGTGTCGTGTAAAATGTCAAATTAATGACTTCCTCATTTATAAATTGTGCTTTCTAAACGTAACTATAATTTTAAAAGTGTTTACCTTACGCCTTAATGATATATTGCGTAATGACATATGTTTTTGTACAATTAAATATTTTAACGTTCCCCATCTTCCTTTTCAATTCAGAGCCATTAGCATTTTTATTGCATTACTGTATAATCTTGGGATAAAAACAATTTAAAAGAAAATTATTTGTTATTATGCAAAATGGGGAAAAAATGTTAATTGTAAGAAAGTGGCGTGGAAATTGTTAAAAAATTATTTAATGAAGGTCATTTACTTTAATTTTAACGAGGAAAATGGTTCGTGTATTTTCCGAAACGTCGAATCACGTGAAACTGTAAAGGTTCGAAATTAACTCGAGATCCTTATACGAATTTGATTTAAAAAAAAAAATTGTTGGGAAAGATTTCTGAATACTCGAGATAAGAAAAAAATTGAAAGACTGTCGCAGAACACGCTAGTAAATTACATAGCGGTAAATTATAGTTCTCGGTGGCGAGCCATCGTGCAAGTACCAGAACCACAGCGCGGAAATGCAATATGAGAGCTGACGAGATGCATCTCTATTTTCGAAAAATTTGCGCCATTTACTCGCTATCCGATATGAGCTGCGTCGAGGAGAAGAAGAAATAGAAAAAGGACACACACTAAAAAAAATCAAGTTTGCATTACAACCTTCTAGTTGCGTTGCGTCTGTCTATTTTCCGGTTTTGCTCGGTGTTTTGCGTTGTGACAAGCTACATTCGAAACAAAAGTTATGTAACAAGAACCTTCGGTCAGAGATAAGATATGGATACATTAAAATTTTTCTTTTCAATTTTACAACCACCATATGAATGCTTCAAAAAAGAATTCCAAAGTATATCACGTGACAAACATTTATTAGAAGATGAAAAAATCAAGGAGAAAATAATTTGCAAAATTTCTGCAATTTCAATGGAAATTATTTGTTATCGATTCAATCGTTCCCAAGAAAGATCTTAAATCAAGTGTTTCGTAGTCTAATTTAGAAACCTTCGAACATCCTAATTAAAGGCCAGGTATAAAGGCCCAAGAAAAATACACAAAAGAAAGAGGATTTACGAGAGGAGACGCAGCGTAGTAACAAAATCTTTCCTCCTCGAGTCCACAAGAAAGGAAATAAATATCTTTTGTTGTATCGCAACTATCCCGGCAAAGTTTAATAACCTCGAAATTTTCTCATTGGAATATAAAACAACGAAAGCGATCTTCATAATAAAAAACGTCTGATTGTATTATTATACGGTTGCCTCAGCGAGGTAACTCTTGGAACCACGACGAGGCCAATGTACAATTGCTATAAAAATGAAAGCTCGAGGAGCCGAAGACAGTTACATTAGTAAGACTGTATTTTGTATCCCGGGCGTAATTATTGTGTTTCACTTGGTACCATCCTGAAATACTATTTTTATCCAGACCAGAGAAAACGAGAATCGATACCCCGACTTTCGTTATGATGCCGTTTCCATGAATTTCAATATAATTAACCGAGGCTCTCTTCGTGCGCTTAATTGAATCTTCCTGGACATTTTATATTCTTTAACGTCCAAACGACGATATTCCGTCGTTCAACGAGAATTTCTAAGTCCATCGACAAGCATCAATTTGTCATCTAATTATTTTGTCAAAACCAAATTCGACTAAAGCAATTTCGTAATTGCTATTTTATTATTAAGGTAGTTCTTACGAGATAGTCATATTCAAAATTAAGAAATCCTCTGAAATCCTCTGATTAAGAAATCATGGAATTCTACATTATTAGTCGACAAAAATTATATAAGTAATCAAATTTTATTGGTTTATCTAAGACAAACATGAAATGATAATTGAATTTTTAAAGCTAACTGTACTTGTTAAACAATCAGATGTAATCTTTCCGTTGTATCCAACTTTTATACATTTATTATTTAAAAACTGTGTAGATGACAACTTTAAAAATTTTAATAGTTACATTGCATTAGTAAAACATCAGTATATCAGTTTTTCATGCAAATCTGAATTTTCGTTTTGTTACTATAATGAAATAATTATGCTCGCAAAACCTTGCTCCATAAGAGCTGCTGTTAATTTATACATTTTTGAAATTAAATACCTCTACTTACAGACAGTCAATCTTTCTGAAATTTCACTCACAAATGCATAGTACTGTTTACTTTTATTGACTAAATCTTGAAAAGAATCAGACTACCTTAAATTGCAATTATCCGACCAAAATACTTTCTTCGTAAAAGAACAAAAGAAACAAAAAAAATATTTGTGCCTCTGCAATCAACGGCAATGATAAAAAAAAGAACAGGTTATTGCCGAATAATTTGCGTTTAAATTGAAGAAGGGAATTGTTGTCCGCGCATAAAATACAATTTCCACGAAACGATCGTCGAGATGGATTCATAAAGTAATTGAAATGCATTGGAATAATAAGCGTTTTATTACTAAAAATGTGGGTTAAATGATGAGTGGTCTGCAATTCGAATAACATAAGGAACGTATCGAATTTCGGTACGATCGTTTTCTGCCGTGTCTTTAAAGTCCGGGGAGACTTTAATTCACGTGGAACTACTTTCGCTCATCGAAAGGCGCAAAGCGGAGAGCAAAAGATCGGTTCGCTCGGCTGTGAGCGCCTCGCCTCGCCGACACCTCGTCGCTCGTTTCACCACCTCGGCCCGACTCCAATTCACGATCACATGAAAATCCGAGAGACGTTTCGTTTCGTCGCGAGACAATCGTGAAAGCAGGGCCCCGAATTGTCTCGTAGAAAGTAAACAACCGATTCAATTCGCCCCTCGCTTTTGCTTCTTACAAACGAGTAGTCGCAATAAATCCCGAGTACGTTTTATTAGACTTTATGACTGCACTGCAATTTCTTAGGTATACAAATTTATACGATGACTGTTTTAGCATTTGCAAATTATTTACTTTGATAATAATTTTATATCAATTTACGTATCATTTTGTACAACGCAGTATATCCTGTGATTTGATAAAAATACTAGACTTCGAAAAAAACGAAGTTCAAACATTGCATTTTTATTTAGTTAATTTTTGTGGTTTCGAAAATATTGGCACATAATTGTTCTGAATTTTCAGTTCTCCATTTTTAATTTGAACTTTTTTGGACAAGCCGAAAAAATACACATAATTTGTGGGTAAAGTAAATGTTTATTTCAAAAGCTTCTGAATGATGAATATTAAATATAAAATTGTGGGTTTATGACCATTAATTGAGATGAATATTAAAATTGAATAACGCTGTATTAACTATTATTACGATTTATATAGATCATGAAATCACGTACGAGATACAGTTGGAAACTGATTTTAAAATCACACGATACGTAATATTACGTGCTTGCAAAGTGTGTAATGTTTAAAATGGATAATTTCGCAGTTTTTCGCATCATATCCATTTCAACCTTTCTCCATAAACATCGTGATTATCAATGGACTAGTAGGGCAAATGGAGGTGTAGTTTCATGCACGAACACACGCTATGATCGATGATGAATTTGTCGAGAAGTATTTCAGATCACAATTGCAAAAAAACATTTATATAGTTCGCAAAATGATTATTGTTGTTTTTTTGCGAAATTTCTGGGTTGGACAATGCCGAAAAATCATCGCGCAAAGTTCACCGTCAGAACCTTCGACTGCCTCGAAACTTTCTCTTCCGTATCTTCCTGTATTTTTGTCCACTACTTTTTCCTTTTTCTTTTTTTTTTTTTTTATCGAAATTCATGCAT
>JABFQA010001613.1:0-13218 GCA_022817065.1 Probaryconus sp. ZL-2020 | reverse complement strand
TTCTCCAGCCCCCCCCGCCCCCCGCCCCCATCCTTCCCCCGCGTCCTCTTCTACCGCCTCTCATACTCCTCTACATCAACGCCGGTTTTCTCGACAGCGGAACAGCCAATTTCAGAGAAAAATTCTCTCAAACTCTCGAGCAAAACTTGGATTTTCATTTCAAATTATTTCGTTCTATTAAATAATGTCACTTTTATATTCCAAATTCTAAATAAAGCTGACTTACTTTTCTCTCCCTAGTCGTGTACCAGTACACACTCCTCGCGTATACAATACGACACACAGGACTCAGTTCGAATGTTTTACTACACATGAAATATTTATTCGATATTATTTCAGATGAAAATTCAAATTGTATTGTTTCGGAAAATTTATATTCTTTTACAAGATTGTTATTTTATTCATTTTAAATTCAGTTTTGCCTGGATTTATCGAACCATCGTTATTTTGTTGTAAATATTTCGTCGAAGAATTTTTTTTTTAAATCAACTTTTGTAAGAAATATAAATTTAGGATCGGCGCAACATTGGCTCGACGTCGGATAGACGTTGGGTCGAGGTCGAGGCAACGTTTGCAATTTCTGCACGAGTAAAGACAACGTAAAATGAAAAAAGAAAAACAAGTTGAAATGTATGTTTCATTACATTTGAACAATAAACATAATTTCATCCTCACCGAGACAAGGGTGTTTCATATTATATCCGTCTCCGTTACACCCTCGCTTGTAACCTCCGAGTCGCAACCCTTCCACCGCGTGTGTATTCATTTCCCATCCGTACCCCCCTTCTTTTGGTCTCAGTGAAGAAGGGGCGGCAGCATCCCCCACCCCATGTGAAAGGGGTGAGTTTGCAACCCTCCGCCTACCACCGTTCGCTTTGCTCCCACCTAAAATCAGTGTACCCTCTCTCTCTCTCTCTCTCTCTCTCTCTCCCTGTGCTTTGCTAAGCCCGGCGCTGCTCCAACACCAATGCACTGGCCGAATACGACGACGCATACCAAACTTCCACCAAATGCACTCTCATAAATCGTGGATTACTCCCCGATTCGCGAATATATGCATGCACACAGAGTTCCAACCAATTTTAATTAATTGGCCCATAATTGCGAGTGTAAGTTTATCCAAGTATACTATTATCAAATATTATTTCTAATGGAACTTGTTTTTAAATGATGGTTTCAAAATAATCTGCACCAAATAGTTTGTTCTTGAAAAATATTATCGTTATTATTAACAATAATAATATCTGTTATTATTTCGATCAATGAAATTAGGGCACTTTTAGTGCAAAATTTAAATGTTTTGAAAAAAGAACGAAAATTAATGCATTACATTATAATTTATGATAATATAATATATTAAATTGGAATTATTGTTACTTTAGATATGCTAAAACAAAACAAACAAATATATTAATACTCCACGGAGCATATTACTAATAATGTTGCACAACTCAACTTGTATAACATCTCTATAACATGTTAATATCCATTTGTGCATATTACATATACGTTTCATTTTATCATGTAATTTATTTACAGCATTTTGTCATCTCCATAATGCATAACAATTTTATCATCTAATAATAAAGCACTTCTATATCTCATATTCAATAATTTACAATTTAATTTCACAAATTATTACATATCAATAATGTTATTGATCATTTTTGCATAAATTAAAAAAAAAACTATCATTTATTCACTTTTATTTGCAATGCAAATTATTTTCAATAAAATTCTTTTAACAAATCATTTATTTGACAATATACATTTATCAGTTCAAATATTTCATCTCATAATTTTCTGAAGCAACCAATTTACTTTATCTATTATCTTCGTATCCAGAGTGAAGCAATTTAATATAACTATGACAAAATTACAGTTACTGAAACTTGAATTTAATCCTTCAAATCTCCTTTAGACATCGCATCAAATTTTGACAAGTGCTCAAATAAAAGCGAGTATTGAATAGATGGGAAAAAAAAAGGACGTGCTAGAGAAGTGAGAGCGTGGCGCAAATTACACTTTGTCGCGATGATGGGCATCCATTTTTCGTTTCAACTTGTATTCCACATTTCACGTTTCTTTTTCAATGCTTATTCTTATTTTTATTACGTCCATAGTTTTGGCGATTTATACCTTTCTATGAAATACTCATCTTTTTACTTAAAACACATTTTACAAACACGATGAATTATCAAGTTAACGTTGATTAATTAAAATCTTTTATCGAATTGTTGACAATTTAATGTTTTATTTTGGCTTAAGAAGAAATTGATGATTTCCTTTTGTTTTGAAGTAATTGCAAAAAGAAGAAGAAGAAGAAGAAGAAGAAGAAGAAGAAGAAGAAATAATTTACAGAGATTTTCCAAGTAACAATAATAGCAAAATTACTAATGTAAATGAAGGACGAATTATTCACTTGTTCGTTTGATTTTATTCTAAGGCCGTTGTGAAGTGAATTATTTAAATGGAATAACGACGTTAAGTTGGGACGACAGAATACTGTTTCCTGTTCTTCGTTACTGAATCCCAGAAGATTGAATTTCAGTTTGGAATATATTTGCGAACATTATTGATCGAACATACACATTTATGTTCTGCTCCTAATTATCCATTTATCACTGATAATAATTATGTTGAACTTTAAACCACGTAAAAGCGCTAAAACGTGCAAATAATAATATAAACAAATTGCGCTAATAATATTTAAACAAAAAATAATCATTCATGGTAAATGGAAAAAATCTGTTGAAAAGTCAACGTTTAAAGTTCTCATGAAATCTAACAAATTTTTATGTATTAATCCTCTTTATAATGTTTGACGTAATAAACTGTACGTTAAAACAAGACATATCGAGATCGGCCGCGTAACAATATATAACCAGCTCACAACCAATACGTGTAATTTATTTAAACATCGCGTATAATATATATGAAATGATAATTGTGTGCAAAAATAGCAACGTGATTCGTGAGATAGTGGTTGTACTAATGACGATACTGGAGTTGCATTAAAGACGCGTGTAATTGTAGCCTAAGCGCATAGCAGGTACGTAATTACCATTTGGTTCCGCAAAATAGTATCCGTAATAATGGCACGAATGATCCGGGGCCCTCAACAAAACAAGTCGACAACCGAAGGATAACTATAATTTTAGAATTATTCGAAAATCTGATATCGCTTGTAGCCGCGAGCCGGGATCAAGCTATTCAAGCGCGAGCGCAGTCTCTCGCTAGAATTCTAAACGCCCTGGTCCCTTTTCGAATATCGTTTAACGTTAAATTGAAAATGAATAAACGAATTCAACCGTTACCTCATTTAATTTTATTGGCCTTTTTAAGTCCTTTTCCTCGATAGGGCAAATCATAAAAAACATTTTGTTTTCTCCTAAATTTATTTACTGATATTAAGAAAATTGTATTGCTCAACTTCAACACAATTTCAATTAAAACACTTACAAACGGACAATCCATTTGAATAAGTCTTTATTGTTCTATCGAATGAAACAATTATAAAGTTTTGCCACATAAGAAGAGAGATTTAAACTTAACAATAAACAAGTAGTCATTTGTACAAGAAATAGGTCTTTACAATATATGTTTGTACTTCTTTGTGGACACACTTGTTATTACTTGGATTCTATAGCACCAACACTTTAGTGAGCAAAGTTTATGCTTGCAGAAACATAGTCACGTCTATTATCTTTAGTCAGTTATATTTATTACGAGGCGTCTGCCAATTTCGTGATCTGATAACTTTTAAGTCCTTATATTTAGACTTTCTCTATTTTTGTTGGCACTATATAACACCACTAAACTACCTTTAGGAATAATTAGGATGTAAGTGTGTATCGATCTCTCGCACACTCAAACCGTTAAACTCTGTTATGTAAATGCTTCTAATTAAAACGTGTCGAAGAACCTTTTCATCGTACGAATTTTTGAGCAAGAACAAAAATTTCATTTCCTTTCGATTTAAGTAGAACATCTCTTTCAACATTTATGATTATGTAAAGCCCATTGAAATCACTTTCGTCGATATTAAATATTAATTTATAGATAATTTTTCTACGAAAATAATTACACGTTTTATGTCTACAATTATTTTCTGGTATGATTCATAAAAATTTAATCAACGACGATCCTCGTGATATTTCAAATGAGTATATCGTAGTTGCGACGAAATTTGAAAGCTTCTATGTATACAAAAAAAAAAAAAAAATTGTTTCTGATACTGTCTATTCAAATATGTTAAAGTATTGGAAATTTCAAAAATTAAAATGATTGGTTGCTTTATTCATAATATGCTTGGCATTGTATTAGGAAGCATTAAAAATATCAGAACGAAAGTTAATTGGAAATGTCACGAAATGTAAATTGAATAGCCGATGTCGTAAATAATTATAATAAACGATGGTACGTGATTCGCGATTGTGCGATTATTCGAAAGGAGGTTTGAAGGGCGGAAGGGGAAGGGGGAGAGGATTATTCGGCGATGACGCACAGGTCCCATCTTGACTTCCAAATCGGTGCGCGAAGACCGGAAATAGACATCTCCCGCGTCGTCGGCACACTGTCCAATTCGATACCGAACCTTGACCCAGAGATGGCCCCAATGAATTTTTCTTCGTGTCTTATCTTTATAACGTCGGCCTGCGATTAGAGATAAAATGTCTTTGCGAATTTAATTTACATTCAAGACAGAACTGTCTTCCCTAAAAAACCTGGATTACTTAAAACTCGAGCTCATTAAATAAAGCACACGAGTCAAACGTAAAGTTTCATTTCGGGTGAACTTTTTATTATAAACTAATTAATCGCGAGAATATAAAATGCACAGATTTCTCTTGCAAAATTAAATTGCGATTCAGTCAAGAGGAGAGAATTTTTCATTTTAACAGCTTTGAGTTGATTCTGGAACAAGGTCAATCTGTTGATTTAAGGCTTTGAGAGAAAACTGGATTATTGAAATAACGAATTATTATGCTAATGTTAATCCATTGAAATACATCGTAATTATTATTATGATACAAGGCGTACCTTAGAAATTGTTAGTGGAACAATTTACATGACTAATGTATTGAAGAGTACAATGGCTGTAAGTGTAACAATTTAAATTGTTAATAAAACAGTAAAAGTAATAACAAAAAAAAAAAAAAAATTAAAATGTTGCCTTGAAATAAACCTAATAAGGTAATATTTCCCTCTCGATTTGTGCACACAACTTAAATTAAATTTGCCTTTGTATTAAAAGACATTTAACATTTGTATAAAACAATGTTATTCTCAATTATAACGTGACAATCTCTTGTAATTAAAATCTCCACTTGTAAAAACAATTAATTATTAATACATTGCAACAACTGAAAGATAAGTAGTCATTTCATAAAAAGTGACTCACATGAACGCATCACGTACAGCCTCGCATGAAAATCCGGTTGTACAATCGGATTGTAATTAATGAAAGAAATCAAAAAAGAAAAGAAGAAAAAAAAGGAAAATGTATTTTGAAATGATGGATTCGAGAAAATAATAAGAAAAAGTAGTGCGTTTCAAAATTGACTATAATATTTCATTTGCGATGCTTTATAACGATGCAATCTTTTATAACGATTACAAATGTTTCTTTTCAATAAAAAAAATTTCGTTTTATTATTCTTTCGTTCAATCATTAATTTATTTATAACCTGACCTTGTTTCAAAACAAAGTCGAGTCTTTTAACGAGATAAATGTCAAAGAGAATTTTGTTCCAGCAGAAAAGTAATAACGTATGAATTTTTATATTGCATTTGTCATTTTTATTTTTAATTCAGACGTTTAATTAATTGCTGAAACTATTCAGCGAATAAAATTTGTGTATAGGCAAAGAAAACTTTAAATAAGAAATTTACAAAGTTAGATGAATAATTAATAAATTATTTTAATGTTGAAAATAGTTCACACTGAACTACGAGGCATTGATATTGTATAATTTGCAAATGAGTGTGTTACAATAATAATCTGAATTGTTACACAAGTCATGTTCGCAATTTTTTAAATTATTCTTAGAATAGTTGTAATACCTGAAATTGTTTAGTTAACAATTAAATTATAAATGCTCTAACAGAAAATAATTATCATAAATTTTGTTGTTACTTTGATGCTTCAATGGAAAATAATGAAAATATCTTTATATCAACAATTTAATTGAAAAAGTGTAATATTATGCTTTATATATATTATATGCACAAACATATGTATATATATATATATAAAATAACTGTCGAGCGAATACGTATTCCGTTATGCAATGACAATTAACGTCGTGTCTCACGCAACTCGTGCAGTTGATATTTAATGCATCGCGGACTGTGCAATATCGGCTACAATAATTAAAATTCGTATGCGTTAATAAATAACATAAAGTCAAGGAACAATAAAGCAGTTTCTGTTTTAAAAACAATGTTGCTTCTCCCACTTAAATTCACATGTAAATCAATACACCAAACAATGGATTTTAATCAATGTAACAATTCAGTTAGATCTTCTTATGTATTGATAAATCCTCATAAAAAAATGAATGTTACTAAAAACTAAAAAAATAAAGTACTGATTTTTGCATTATCAATTTTGCAAATTTTGAAAAAAATTCTTTGTTGTTAATATTGTTTGTTATAAACAATTTATGTAAGATAAATGTATTTCTATGTGAAAAGTGAACGTTATTTATTACTACATTATATGATAGGTAGAAAAAGTGTCATTTGTTAAGTAACTCTGAGTAATTAAATATGCTTATATAGTTTTGCATCGCGACATATGTAACGTCGTTACGTAACGCTTCGAGACATTCAGAATACTTCGCGAATTTGCTCGAAACGTTTAGGCGTGGTTTTCTATCTTTACAAAATCAATTATTTTCTCTTTTGCATATCCAACGTTCATTTATTTCCCAACACTTTTGCAACATTTCTATCCCTCTGTAAATTTTATATACATAACTTTATCAAATTTTGTGCTCCACAATAAACGATATTTGCATTTCTAAAATGTGCAAATGTATTTTCATAAATTTCAAATATATTCGTATTCGGTTAACCGATTACACACTTGAAACATTATTATTGTATTAAATAAATGTGATAAGTTTTTTTATAATGTTTACAAAAATTTTAATTAACAAAAAAATTAAATTTTTTACGCCGTGTAAAATAAATACAAGCAACGAAGGCATTTGAATTTTTGCACTAAAACTTTCTATGTAATCGTAATAAAAAAGATAAGATCTTTTTATTTCGCATTATTTACGTGGGAAATTAAAAATAATGGATAAAAATTGAATGCATATTACGTCATTAAATAAGTTTAAAAACTTATATGCTTTTCATAGTTTAATGACACGAGGTATCATAGAAGCCGCAAATACACAAACGCGAAGAAGCGATAGCGGCATTAAGCTGACTATATATAGATTTTATCGGCAGCCAAACGCTTACAAGAGTTACTTCTTTCTCTTACTCTTTCCTTTTGTAAGAATATCCCAACGCGACGAATAATATATGGCGTACGAAGAAATAAGAAAATGACAGATTAACATTTTTTTTTTAAGTTTGGATAAGAGAGGAACAATCAAATTAGTTATTATGGCGATCATAATGTACCAAAAGGAAACTTTCTACATCGATCGGCCAATGAAAACATTTGCCCGGACAAAAGTATTGCTAATTGGATCAGTCTCTTTTCTTGAGAGCGGCATAGGCTCACACGAGCCTCCGCATATAGATATGTATGCGTCATCGACTGAACACAATTCAATGTAATGTTATACAGAATTATTACGCCAGCTGCACGAAGGATTTAATCAGAACTCAATTAGAAACAAAATTATTAAAAAAAAAAAAAAAAGACATTTTTTGGAACAGATAAAATTGGACAAAATTTTGAAATATCTTTCACACACTATGAGACAATTTAACATCTGTTTGAAAAAGGGAAAATATTTTCGCCTGAAAACCGAGAGGATCTTTTTTTGTCATTTCTCTGGAAATCACAAACATCAATTCCGCAGTTCCTCGGCATTGCAAAAAACACGGAAATAAGAAATATAAATGTCACATATCTGTTGGAATTGTAAATTCCATTTTTCATCGTTATAATGTGTTCGAGTTTTTCGACGATATTATTTTATAATCCTTTTGAAAACAATATAAATATCTGCAGTAAAAAGTTTGCGTCTTCAAATTCAATTTCACGACTTTGAAATGTGCTTGCGAATTTGTCGAGATTCGCTTATGCCATTCCTTTCACGATTCCGCGCCGGATCTTCCGGAGAACGAACCCGGAATATACATAGAACGCGTTGAGAAATACGTATAAGCGAATGTAAAATTTTGCCGAGTCTATTTTGCCGACACTTTTGTAATGATACCGTTGACGATACAAATAACGTTAGATTTTCTCCAACATTTTTTGGCCAAAGAAATGTGATTCTTCTAAATTCCTTTGTGATCATTACGTTCAATTTTTCTTAAATTATAGTCAAGATAAAATATGAAATAAAATGCACAAATTGATCAAGTTTCCCAAGAAAAACAATTTAAAAGTTGTTAAAAAATCTTCCTCCTTACAGTTAATCAACTTTATCAAAGTGACATTTGAAAATAAGGGTTGTTTTACAACGACATACTTTATTTATAGGAGTGCAAACATTCTTACATTTATTTTCTTTAACAATGCATTTCTAAAGAAATGTCTATTTCCATTTCACTCGACATAATGGAAAGTTAACTTTAATTGCCTTTTAAATTTTTGTTATATGAGAGACAGGGCGAGAGAGAGAGAGAAACATTGATTTTTTTTTTTTTTAAAAGAACCGTAATTACCAGCAATTTATGATAGCAGTTTTATGAGGGTAAACTTTTAATTCGAGGTATTTAAAGCAACATTAGGAAAAAAAAATAAGTAACGAAAAGGATGAGTTAACTACTGTCGTGTTTCCTCACATAGTTCTATCCGATTCCGCAGTTCGGATCGATGACCAAATCATTATCGATCTTGTTTAATAAATTCATATGCCTTTAGATAAAAAAGAAGCAGTGTTATCATATCACAAATGATATGATTGCGAAATATGAAAAGTTGCGTGAAAAATCGGCTACGAGGTATTTGAAGATCTGACTTTTCATGGAAAATACGTTTATGCGAGGGCCCTCGTAAAATCCTGCGAGGGAGGGTCGACTTTTGCTTATAAATTAAACTGTATCGACCCACCTGAAAGCGTAGACTCGCTGTGAAAGGAAGGTCGACGTGCTTGACGTCGGTATCTTTATGAATAGATTTATTAATATTACCATATTTTTCCCATAAAAACTATACAACTCAAAAATCACCTCGTACAAAGAAACAAATTGTTTACGTTCCATTTCGGACCAATTTCAATTTTATGTGTTTATCATTCTACACTTGCTCATTTTTCGCGATAACACATTTTTTTTCTTAAGCCCATGAATTTTAAAGAATCAATTTTTTTTTTAAATTGCAAAAGAAAAAATAGAAACAAATCGATGAAAGTAATTGATCACAATGTTCGAAATTAATGACAGATTTACTATTGAAGGTAGAAACAATTTACAGAGAAAATTAATTAACAAATTCAACGAATCGTTTGGAAAATTAATTAATAATTACTTTGTCACGATTTTATGTGAAAAATAATAATTTTCCATAATGAGTTCACGAAATAAAATTGCATAACATTTCGTTAATACTTTTCTTTTTGCATTTACGTTGTAATTATTAATAAATGATAAAGGACTTGCCTCTCCGTGTGTGTCCCTGCGTCCATCTGGCGTGTTTTCCGGTAGGAAGTAAAGACGTAACGAAGCCAATGGAGTGTTTGGTCCTCGGCTGTCGATCCAAAGCAATTGGAGTTCACCGATACTGACGAGATCGGCGTCATTCCAAAGCTTCGTTAAAAAGAAACTTCCTAATCGCAGAATACGACCACTTCCGATCCGTACAGCTTTGTAGAACGTGTATGGGCCGTGACTGAAGCAAGCACTGCCCAACAACTGAAAAGTAACAAAAAAGAATTCAATTATATTAATACGCGCAAATACAAATTTTTAAGAAAAAGTAGCATTCAAATTTTACCGATCACAGAATAAATATCATAATTCTGTTTATGATAATAACGTTATAAAAAAAAAAAAAAAATAATATAATAATTTTGAAGGTATCTCCATAAATTGAAAATAATAAAAAGCATATAATATACATTGATAAAGAAGGCTTCGGAAACGTAAAAGAGATAATTCAGTCGCGGAATAAAAGACATTGGGAATAAGTTTGAAATTGTCCATTTTTCATGTGTCGCGCGAGAACAAAAAGGGTAGAGCAACTCGTCAAACTCTATGGCTCGATATTGAAAAGGATAATCGAATTCCTACGGGTCAAACTCCTGAATAAAGAATGCGACGTTGGTACGAGAACGTTGCGATTCCGGATCGGGTAATACTTTATACGATGTCTCACGGTACGCGAACTTGCAGCATTTATAATTTGATTTTCCGCACTGCGACATGATCGCTTATTTTCAATAATACTTTTTATTTATGGTCAATATCGTTTTTCCATTAATTTCATGCTTTGCCGACATGCGCGAACAAATATTCAAATCCCTGGAAATCAATACACTGGAATTTGTTTAGCCAGGGTTTTAACTGTATTTAGACGAGGCGGGGCTACATTTCAAAATAGAGAATTAGAAAATAGAAAATTATTTATTCTTTTTTTCTTGTAAAAGGAAAATTTTATTTCAAAACGTAATCAGTCGCGAATTGTAATACACAAATTCTTCGTTTTTTTTAAATGCGATGTAATGTTATAAAAGTCGTCGTTATATTTTAGTCGAATGTTACTTTTTTTTTTTGAGATCGAAAATGAGAAGAAATTCAAAAAGTTGCGAGGGAGAAAAGTAAATGGGGAAATAAGAAAGGAAGTTTTTATCGTGCCTGTGTAGAGTGCACATTCTTTAAAAGGGAAATTCAGACTGATTCTTAAAGTCGCAGCATTTTATGAAATATGCTTTAGAACTTAGAAAAATATTGCTTCAATTTTACAATGCTGAAAGTAATGGATTGTTAAAGTTAAAGCGGAGACCATCAATTGAATAATGTACATTATAAAACAAAACAAAAAATGTAATCCCATGTTAAAGAATATTTTGAACAAAGACAGACCGTGGCAAACGAGAAACAAAGGACAATGATTATTGAGTTTATGTGTTTGATTGAATAGAATCTTCAGGTTGTTTCGTTTGGTTGTACTTTTTTCGATGGTTTATCTCTTTTTTTATTCTCTTATTCGTTATTGATGGTGTGCATTGGTTTCGCTCGCTTCGTTAATCACGTCGTGTCGCGCGCACGTCGTCGTGAAATTGTGAAAAACGAGTTTCAGCAAACATCGCAATTTTTGGTCGGTAAGGTTATTGCAATTTCGCTTAAGTATTCGTCAAAGATTTCACGAACGGTTATTTTTATTATTTATTTTTTTATTTTTTTTTTTTTTCAACTTATACCAATCCATTACTTTTCTTCATTATTAACATAAAGCAAATGCAAATCTCGATGCGCGATGAATTTATCGCCTCTGAGAATTATATTTATTTTCCGCTACGTTTAATAACGACGCGGAATACAATGTGTGACAACATATTAAACGGCAACCGTGACAGAGAGACAGTTTATATTTGAGAGTACAAATTGAAGGCGTTACATAATTGAATCAATATCAGAGGGCGTGCTCGGTTCCTCGAGCAATTGAGCACCACTGGCATAACTATTTCCAATGTTTTAAGTGTACAATCAACTCCAAAAGTTCTAAGGTCCCCTACCACCCTGTCCTACACCCCTTTCCCCCTCCCCCTCGTCTCCTCCCTTCGTTGGACGTCCCGTCGTTGCTCGCCGTGTAACCGTGCGTCTTTGCGTCTTTGTCTTTCATTCTCACGGCGGTATATCGTTCGGCGTCCCGGTATTTATAGTGTTAATCTCGTTTCGCCGCACAGCTGCATTCCCTGCAAAACCGTCCAGCGATATCCTCGCCGTTACTATCTGTATCGCGTTTTTTCCATTTTTTTTTTTTTTTTCTCTCTATCATTCTCACTTTGCTCTTGACACAGACTTCGCGATCAATTTCGCCATTTCATTTTCTACTGTCGATTAAAGGAGAATACTTTAATGGCGCTTTTATACCTCTCTTTTTTTTTTTTTTAATTCCCAACTACAACATTGTTTTTTGAATATATTACGAATATATGAAGAAACAAAAAAGAATGCCCGAAACAACGATAATCAATATCAAAGATAATAATTGTATTGGTAATAATAGTATTATGCAAATTAAAAGCAGAGTCCATTAGCGTGTCGCGGGGATTGCGAAAGGTGAGAAAGTGTGTCACATTCAGTCGAACAAAAATGACAAGAAGATTACAAACAAACCTACTCGCCAATTATTTTGCATTATTGATCGGTTTTCGATTCGTTTTCACGTCGGTAATTCATTGCGTATTGTTAAGCCTGTAAAATTGTTGTTAATGAATTTTTGCAAATCATGGAAAATCGTTAAGTGACGGAACAAAAAGAATGTCGCGTTAAAATTTCTGTTATGATTGATTTAATTCGGTTTAATTGATTTCATTAAATTCAATTTACGATCATTTTTATGTTATCAGTAAATATTAACTTTTTTTTTTTTTTTAATAAACTTTGCTTTTATTTAACGACATAACAGAATAACAAATTTGTACATAGATCAATTATTTAAAAGCATATAAAAAAACAAAGTTGATTATTTATACATCGAATTGCTTTGGAAATCAATATAGTTCATAAATATCCCGAGAGCGAACAATATCATTTTAGTTCCAATTTTCTCGATAAGTATCTGTCATGAATAAATAAAAACAATCTTTTCGCGTATAAAACACGAAAAAAAAAGAAACATTATTATTCAAAACACGTACAACCGTTGCGATCACAATTTAACAATCACGAACAACGTGAGTAAAATTGCACGAAAGATTTTTGTTTAGGCACAAAAAATCATGAACTTTGAATGTTATCAATTTTGCAAGTTTGTGATATATGAAATAACGATAGTAATAAAAGTATACACACATCGTGTGAGTAATAGGAGTGGCGAATAAAAAAAAAAAAAAAAAAAGAAAAAAAAAAAAA
>JABFQA010001612.1:0-13222 GCA_022817065.1 Probaryconus sp. ZL-2020 | reverse complement strand
CGAGAAAGCGAGGATGGAAAGTAACTAGCGGGACGAAAGTGATCACTTTCGTCCCGCTAGTTACTTTCGTCCCGCTTTCTCGCATTCGCTCAGAATTGGTAAGTCTTCTCCTACTATTTAAAGACGAAAGATTGCGTTTTTCTCCTCGAGTTGAAAAAAGGTTTTATCTCCCGTGGGAGCAAAAATAGCTTTTTCTCCCGGTATAGAGGCCCGAGAAAAGGCCTTTTTCATGCTAGGATGACAAAAAAAAAAACATTCTCGTAACGTTTTCTTTTTTCTTTACCTGTGATCAGTTTCAAAAGGAAACAATTCTGTTTGTTTTCATGATAATAAAATTATGTGAATGTCAATACATTTAATTTCACCTCAGGTATAAAATTTAATTTCCTTTATTTTTACGATTTTTTTCTTTACTGTAAAATCACTGCTCACAGCTATCTTCTGCTGGCTATTTTCTATTAATTTCAGCATCATTGATATGATTTTTTGTGGTGGATAATTGTCGGATAATTTAATGACACTCGTTATTATTGCTGAAAATTTTCCTTGGAGAAAAATGATTAAAGTTCCTTCGTTAGTAATCAACGTCCGAAGAAAATTTAGAGAAAATATGTTAACGATAGATTGCCTCGTGTCTCCACGTAAGACCATAAAATGAATTATTTTCATTAAGCACTTGTTTTGATTGTTAAGGTTAAATTTCATGACCGACCGGCGCGCAATTTTACTGCACACTTAACTACGGATGCGTAGCACTTTTATGGGGGAAGCATGCTTCAACTATTGCAAGGACTCCGTCGTAATATAACAATCAGTTTCATCTGCTCGCGACACCAAACCGCGCCAAGATATACGGCCGATCGAAAATCGGATAAAACGAGTCACTGAAATCACGGGGCTGATTAAAATGGCAATAATAAAGTAAGCAAATGTATATTTGCATAAACAAATGGTGGCCGGAACAATGATCTTATGGAGGATCGTAAACAATAAAATATTGGCCTCGGGGAAATTACGACTTTTGCTCGTGAAATTTATTAGATCCCGTTTTAATCACCCACGAGAAGAAAGTTGGTGGAATCGTCTCTCGTACCTTTGCTGGAATTTCTGTCCCGCGACTATTATTGCCCCATAAATAATGGTGCTATCATGTCTAGTACACCTCGTCTCCATAAAGCAGTGACCACAATTCTCGGACGCAAACTGTTACCGAAAAATTTTCCAGTTACAATTTACTTCGCTTTTGTTGCAATCGTCGAGAAATATTTTACTGCTGCACACGACTTTGATCTAACTTAAAGAGGAGGAGGAACGCGTACGCCTTACATAATGTTGTAACACGTAGAAAAATAACTTTTTCTTCGGCTTCATTGTCTTGACAATTTGAAAGCGTTATTCTTTTACTTTCTTGCTTTCTTTTACTTGTAAAAATATGTTTTTTAATTTTAAAAACCTTTTCTCAAAATTACTCTGTAACGGAGGATTTTAAAGCTAGCTAATTCCAGTGTCTTAACGTTTCTAAATTATTGCATTTAATACAACTCTCTCTCTATCTCTATTTCTCTCTCTCTCTTTCTCTCTCTTTCTCTGAGATCTCGAGAAGGAATAGCCGGCAATTCGTATGGCAAAATGTCGATAACCAGAATCGAATATTTCTCATACCATGCATGAATTTTCTCGAAAACAGTTAGCGGCACAAGAATTCCTGCTCGGTTGCGTGCAAAATGATGGACGGCTTGTGTGCTCGCACGTACGAATTTCTTGCGATTTCGTCAAACGAGCCTTCGACTGTCGGGAGTGAGAGCGATTCTTTAGCAGAGCTGAATAAGCGCTCGCGAACAACGTGGTTCAAGGACCAAGGTATTCGTGCACGCCGGATTCACTCGCTGAACGCTGTTGTTAGATACATTCGTCGGCGGATACTACATAGTGCACACGAGTCGAGTGCACGTCTGTGCCGTATCGTCGTTACTCAACTTGTCTCGTGCAAGAACATGACCTTTATAAATGCAAAGAGCTCGCTGCAGATATAAAGCTATAAATTCGCAATTATTGCAATACTTCAGACCATAAGTATTGACAATAAAAAGTATACCGTTATTGCGTTTCAGCAATTTGAATAAAGTGATGAAATTCCAGATATTGCTCCATATTATGTCCATCAAGTTTCAAACGCAGATTTCCAACGAATTTTAATAATCCAGAAAAATTTCTTATCTGCAATGAATCCTTGAAAATAATTTTCTAATTTAAATTTTTTTCATTTTTCCATTTGCAATTATACTGTAGATGTATAACTGAACTATGAAAATGATTTCAATTACATTATTTTCAGCACCAACTGAACAGTGTGTACGGTAAGATTTTTTCTGTTCGTGCATTGTGCCAACAAAGAGCATATGTCCAGTGCCTTGTTACATCGAAACGGTCGCTTTCCTATTTCGATTGCATCCACCGTTAGCCGAATACCACTGCAGCCTTTAAGACATTTTTGCTTGTCCCTTTTAAGACCCTTGCATCACAGTTAAACTGTTCCACGTCGTTACATCAGGAATAAATGGTCATTTTTTAAATTTAGGTTAATTCTTAATTTAAACTATGCGCAAAGTAACTTTTATTTTCTTTGAATTCCAAGATATCAACAATTTTTGTACTCTCGACATCTTAATTTAAATCAGCCGCAATTCGATAATAACTCGAGTCGTAGGTTTCGCCAAGCAATTTTAAAGAGGAGAAAGAAAAGTCTTTCCACGAGCTTCTAACGACTTTGCGTACTTGAAATAGTTCTTTTCATTTTATGCACAAGTTTGAACTCTTTGCATTCGGTCACGCAAAGTGGTTAATGACTTCTCAAACATACTAATCGGAGATCGTTTAATTTCAGTGGCCATAATTCGTTAGATGTGATCGTAATTATTTTAATCACTTTGCGCGCCATAGAGTTACGTAAACGTTCTTCCTTTTATTAAACAAATCATTATTTTTAAATCGCGCGCATTAAGCTCTTGATAATCATAACAATATTTTGCAACGTTTGACAACATGATTGGCCAAGCGATATTTAATTACCGAGAAGTGGTAAACGTCCAGTTTAAGAACCTAGAATTCATCACTTTGTTTCTATAATTGATTGTTCAACGTAAACACCTTCATTATCCGTTAAATTTGCATCTTCCAAGATCATAATGAACAATATATGCCAAGTTACAATGTTGTCGTTAATCCGCAATAAATCGTTCATATGTCAGAAAGAAGTAATTCACAGTAATAACTTCACAAAAGATTTGTCGTAAGAAAAAAAAAACGAACGATATGGTCACGTAGCTCTTCACCTACGCTTTAATTCAATTATCTACGTAGGAAATGCGTAGAAATGCGTGCTTTGTCAGCGAGCTAATCATAGAGACCGTGCTTGCGATGCCGACGACGCGAGGGTGCGGCTGAGGGTGTGGCTATTACCCTAATCAACATCTTCTGTCTGCTTCTCTTCTTCTCTGTCGACTCTTTTTTTTCTTGTCTTCCTTTCTTTTTTTTCTCTCTCATTCTATCACGGAGTCTCGTCGTTTATCCGGCACTCTTTCAGGGACTCAAACAAAACGGAAAACGAAAGGCTACAAAGAAGAAAAAAAATGCAGATATAATATACATGTGCGGGCCACGAATTGCATACTTGTTATAGACGACGAAGTTGCACGGTTCGAGGCTACATGACTATCGGCACAGGAATTGTTAGCTCGCCTCAAAGTGCCGAAGAATGTGTCGTTACTGCTGCAAGGATGTGCTACACATTATACTCATTCATAAAAAATTAACGTGCATGCGTCACGTCTTTGATGCGACCAGTAACATATCTTTGAAAAGGAATTTTTGCTCCGGGGGACGAAGTGGAATTTTTGCAGAAATTTTGGAATGGGCTTTTAATCGCGAGTCATTTGAATTCGCATTAATATTGGTTTCGATATTTAATTTCATAATCTTTTTTTTTTTTTTTTCTCATTCCAGCAAACATTTCTCAGTAACAACAAATGAATTTTCCTTGTTTATAAATGACTGCTTAAGGTTAAAAACAGTAATTTTTTCTGGTATATCTTTCTCGTCCTAAGAGACAGTGTAATCGTTATAAGATTAATCAGAAGCACGCTCGAAGAAAGACAGTTGGCAAGTACAATGTACGTTAGGGAAACCGTTCTATTTCGAGAACGGTCGTTGAGCACAATTTTCTACGGCTTGATATCACAGTGCTTTAGATCGTACCGGGTGGACATCAAAAAAGAGATCAACCCTTATATTTGTGAACAATGTCGATATAGTCGTCGGCGGATTTTGAAATGACGAGAACACTCCCACGCGCGTTTTCAAGCGGCTCACAATGGAGGGCCGGTGTTGTCTTGCGCCTTGGGAAAAGACACTGCGTAATGATAAGTGCGCGTTACGTATAATTTTCATTGCTGCTTGGTAGGAATGTATGCATAACGCCTCCCGCCTCATATGCTTATGAGAAGAAAAATTGCACGTGGACGTCGACAGTTATCACGCGTCCAACGAGTCGGCCAGTTCTGTCGTCGAATTCACAAGTCTCATTCGCATTGTAACGATCCACAGACGCAAAAATGCAAACCCTGTTATTACAGAAATATTTTTCTGCCGTACATATTCCCCGCAAAAATTTTATTAGCTTCCTTAATTACTCGACGTGTAATGAAAATCAAAGAAAAAATTTTAATTTCTAATTAATTACACCGGATGGCTACGGTAAATATTTAAGGTTATGAACTTGCAAATAATCTAAATGAGAATGTCTTGAATTCCGGTGGATTATGCTAAGAAATATCGAATTGACATTCTTCAAATATAATTCTACAAATTTCATTCGTGAGAAATGGCATTAACGTTTAACCGCACAATGTGCATTGCGGAAATTCTAAAACTTTTCGAGAATTCACAACTTTCTCAAAAACGTCCCACGTATCAGGATACCGCCGAACATTCGACCCGAAAATATCTTCATTTGCGCTTTTCGTTCCAATGAATCGAGGCTAATGCCGATCGTTTGCAAATCCGCTTACGTCATCGGAGTGAATTTCTTTCTTTCTTTTTCTTTCAATGTAATGCGGCAATGAAATTATCGTACCGAAATTATTAGTAGGACAACGGTGCAATGTGAATCACAAAAGTTGCCAGAGTGGGCGTAGCGAAGAGTCACCAACGCTTCGTGGTGATGTCAAGTTCATCGTTCGACATTCGACCTACGTGTTACGTGCGCTGACACATTGGATCTCTCGCTCGCTCATTTCCTGTTAGGGTGTAATTATTATGCTATGGCGCAAGGCTTACGGTCCTTCGAACAGTTTCACGTGACCCCGCATGCTAGTTTAATGTTTTTTAATCGATACTTCATGATATTGCTGTGGGTCCACAGCATAATTTCTAGGATAACAGACTGATGTTAAAAATTATAGTATAACTTCTTGCGCGATTTTAAACCTTCAATATATATATATATTAGGGTGTATCGAAAATATTATTTTTTACTGGCTACCCCCTGGAATTGTAGATTTGGTTGGAAAACATCACAAAAAAATAATAAAACGTATTTTATTGAAAATCTAGGTAACGCGCAGATCGCTTGAAAACCGTGTTTTTATGCATTTTTATAGTTAATCCCCAATATCTCAGAAAATGTTCATCGTAATTAGCTGAAATTTTTATATATTTTTCCCAGTTTATTACTTAACAATTTCAGGTATTGATGATCAGGATATATTGGTAGCCTTCACGTGAAAAAAATTCGTAAATATAACCATTTCGGAGCATTTATTGATACAAAATTTTTTCTTAAAGGAAACCGATACTTTTTATTATGGATTTTGCTTCTACGTAAAAAAATAAGAGAATTTTATTCTTGCACTTTTTTCTGTGAAACTCATATTTCGGTTCGATATCTGTCTTTAAAAATTTCCATTGCTATTTAATGCATTACATTTAGGGTAAATGTACCAATTACTGCGGAACCAAGTTTATGCTGTATTTTATTTAAAAAATTTACTGACAGTTTCAGAATTTAATGTATAAATCATGTTTTATATGAAAGTATGATATCCGAGAGATGTGAGAAAAAAATAGTTAGCTTCAAAATATTCTATAATTATTAAAAAATATTAGAAAAGGCATACACGTCAATTTGTATGTATTACTGCGGACGAAAATAAGCAGTGTACCAATTAATGTGTTATGATGTCCCTATTTCTGCGGATTAGAAATTAGCACATGAAATGTTAAAAAAATGTTTTTTAATTTATTCATTATTATATTCTTAGAATGTATACATCATAAAACTTAATGCCAATTATCCAATTTTTCCTTCTTAATTCTTTTTGATTTTATGACATCTTTTTCATTTTGGGCTATTTTACTCATTAAATCAGCTTCCTTCCGTTTCATTTCTTCTAAATCTATTTTCATCTGTTTAAATTCTTTTTTCTTTCTCAGTTCTTCTTCTTTTTTAATTGTTAATGCTTCCTTTTTCTTAAGTCTTTCTTGTTGTTTTTTAATTTTTTCATTCTCCTGTTGTAATTTTAATTCTTCTTTTTTCATTTTCTCGTCCCTTTTTCGAATTTCATTTTGTTCTTTTTGTATTTTATTGAACTCTTGCTTTTCTAACTTTAACTTCTTTCTTATGGCAATATTTTCCTTTTTCTTACATTTCTCTTCTTCTTCTGTAGTTTTTATTATTCTCCATTCTTCACTGGTAATTATTGATGGTAATTTTTGTTTCAATTTCCTTTTTTTCCCATTTTTATTAACATCTTCGATGGGCCAAAACAAAGTATTCTGGAATGGTTTAGGGATTGTCACTTCATTAACACAATTTGAAATTTCAGATAATGGAGGGGAACGTTTGATTTTTTCATTTATAGGTGTTGTAGTTGAACCAGCAGATTCGGAGACAGTGCTTATTTGAACTGTATCTTTCGAATCTTCACGATTAAGATCTTCCTTTGTCTCATTTAAGTCTTCGGATATATTATCATTTCTGGGTGAAGATTTCATAAATTTACATTGAAGGTAACCGTCTTCAGCTGAAACACCCTGATGTAATCCCATGTTAAGATTAAGTACATCATACGAACAATTCTTGTTATTGGATTCATCCAAATTGATTGGTGTATCAGGAGGTTGAGGTGCCATATAAATATTTGAAGATACACTTTCTTTTGAACTGACATCATTATTATTTAATATGTTAACATTTTTTGGGACACTACAAGAGGAATGGATGGTTTCTTCGATAACTTCATTTTTATTGCTTTGTAATTGAACAAATTCATTCTCTTTGTCAAAATTATCATCTGTTGTTATTAGAAAGTCCAGAGCATTATCATTTTGTAAGTAATTGACATTATCCCCAGTATTAGTACATAAAACCTGAAAATTATAATTTTCAATTTTTATATTTTATGAAATAAATATTTTTTGTTTAGCATTAGCAATAATAAATAATATAAAGGATAAATTATATAATTCCATACTTTTAATGACTGATCCGATAACAGGAAATCCTCAGATGTTTGTTGCAGTGGTTGAATGTCTAGTGTTAAAATCTAAATAAGATATTTGTTAGTATAAATTAATTTAGTAATATAATTAAAAATGTATATAACAAAAATCATACCACTTCTTCAGTTTTCATTTTGTTTCCTCCAGGTTCCTCCTGGTTTTCTCCAAGTTCAATGAAAGTGGAATTCTAAATGAAAAAATAATGATTTTTAAAGATTTTTAAATTTTACAATTAAATATAATTACATTTATAGTTAAGTACTCACAATGGTTTCTTGATTTCTAATTTGTTCTCTCGAATGAACTGCTGACGATAAGTCAAACCATAAGTAGAACAAATTTTCATCCTCTTTTTCGCCAGCCCATTGCCTACGTCTATAACTTTTGAATATATATAGCTTTTCTTTTCCAATATACTTTTCAATACTATTGAGTCCAGATACATCAGTTTCATTACAATTATTCACTTGATTGCTTTGAAATGAATTATTAGTGTTCCTCTTGTACACTTTACTATAATCTACAGCATTCTCATCAAGTGGATATAATCCACTTGTTTTAAATCCATTTGGAAGAATTTCATCAGCTTTCATGTTACCCAAAGTATTTTGCAAAACATAGGCAAATTGATGTTTTTGTATTGATAATTGCAAGTTTTCTCTACAATATTGCAAACAACACTTTTGCCATGTGTGTTTAAGGGGGCGAAAAAATGCCACGTCGAATGGCTGTAGAACATGGGTCGAATTTGGAACCAGAGCAATCAATTCAATTTGGTTTTTTGAACAAAATTCACTTAGTGGTAACGTTATGTGCGAAGAATGGCCATCCATATATAAAATAACAGGGAATTGTATATTATTTTTAACTAGCCAAGGATGAAAAATGTTAGCAATATATTCATAAAAATTTTTCCCTGTCATCCAGCCATTCTCGGAATGCCCAGCACTGTAATTATCAGGCAAAAATTGTAAGATTCGAGCTGGTAACTTTTGTCCTGCAAAAAGAATTAAAGGTGGTGCAAGCTGTCCTTTGGCATTTCCAGTGAATAATACGGTAACATTTTCTTTTTCGTTATTACCGACAACTTTGTACACATTTTTTGTTCCCTTCTCAACAAGAACTTTTCCACTTTTTGGATTTAGCGCAACACCTGTTTCGTCGCAGTTAAATATTCTAGAATTGTCAATATCGAGTAAGTTTTTATGGCCCAGATACGTTTTGATTTCTGCAAACCATTCTCGAATCTTTTCTTCAGACACATTTGCACGATTCAAACTAACATTTTCAGTCATTCTTGTAGAAATATTAGGATGTCTTTTTAGAAATCCTTCGTACCAATGACGGCCTGGTATACCATTAGTAAAAGGATTTTCTCTTTGTAGATTAATCAGGAGTAATCGTACATTTTCAATTAAATAATCTTTTGTCGCTGGAAAACCCCTGCTAGCGCAATACAAAATCCACTCCACTAAATTTTGTTCTTCCTCTTCAGACAGGGTGGTATTAGGTCCTGGTTTTCTCTTAATATTTTTTTTTTTTAAGTGAGATCTAATTGTTGATTCTGGCACTTTATTTTTGCGGCTTGATTGTGCATAACTTTGACCTTTTGAACATCTTGTATAGCTGTTAAAAGATCTTCGTGACTGTAATTTAGTCTTCTTTTTATTTGTTTTGTTATCACTTTTTTATTATTTTTTTTTCCAGTTGCTCGTTTCATAATGAAATTATTACCTCAACTTTCTAAATCTGTACACAAAATACTGCTAAACCTCGTTCTCAAAATAATTAGAGGGTTACTACGTAAATGTCAGTAACAGCAATAATACGGACATAGGTGTGAAATTATCAACAAAATAATGTGCACATTCTTTGTGGATTTGTCCTAAACACTGCGCACGTTATTTTTAAATACAAATCGTAAGCTAAGTGATTATTAATAATTTCTCATAATACAATATACAGTTAGATACAAGAAAAAAGTTATATATCATTAATTCAATGTATTATGAAAAATCTATGATCATTCAAACAATAGCTCATCGGAAACGATAACGGCTAATACCGGACATATTTTACACATTTTATAAAGTGTATTTTTCGATCATTCTCTTAAAATGTTAGAATATTTCGAAACATATAAATATTTAATATAATAAATTATAAGCATCTCTCGAGTTTAAAATTTCATGGAAAATGAAAAGAACTGATTTTTATTAATTATATAAGCATTACAAAAAAAAAACCACAGCAATAGGTACAACCGCAGCAATAGGTACATTTACCCTACATGAAGCCAATCAACATTGACACACACTTTAAACTATAATTATTTTTCTTAAAAAAGCATATACAAAATTACACATCTTTATTGTCTAAAAATGAGTACTTACAGGTGAGACAAGCCTTACAGGTAAGTCATGCAGATGTAATGAAATAAGTTTTCGTAGAGAAATTTACAATGTTACACAATTTATGTTTTACATTTTTCAAGAAGTACAATAATCAATGAAAATTTTAAAGCACAATTACTAAATGCAATGATAGATTAAACATTGTTGAACAAGATTAATTTCGATAGCTTTTGTCGCATTGTAGCCTTTTGTCCTAAGTAATCTAGTTTGTTTGTCTTCGCGTAACTTTTCAAACGAATGTTACAATATTTTGTTACAAAAAATTTGATTATTTTAATTTCATGTCTTTCGTTACGAACTGCAGAAGTGTCCACAACTGGATGAGGTGGATAAATCATTGAAAGTTTAGGCAAAAAATATGTAATGGCAATTGCATTCATACGATCTTTAAAATCCCTGATAACCGGGGATTTTATAAACGATTTACTTAAAATTTATGTAAACAGGTGTCTTCATTGGGCTGTTTTATTTACGTAAATCATTTACATTTACATAGTTTTTACAAATAATTTACATAAATTTCAATTATGTAAATCATTTATGTAAATAAAGCTGTACAATGAGGACACCTGTTTACATAAATTTTATGTAAATCGGCGTTTAAATAAAATTTACATAAATTTTATGTAATTCTGGCTATCAGGGTATAAAAAATAGCAGTTAAATTACAGTATTATTTCCCTCTTCTGACGTGAAAAACATCAAACACTGATTATGATATTCATATAGGCACGAATGACATGGAATTAAATCCATAGTTTTTTGACAAATTTTGCATGAAATTTGTTTCATTTCAAGTCCTATGACGAATTGCAAATTTCGCAATGTATATACATCGACAAAATCCTTCAACATTTGAACGTCCACTTGTTCATTATAAAAATTATAGGGAGGGCAATTTAAAATGTGCTACTCAATGTCGTTCATTGACAACTTCTTCTTTCCAGCAATTACATCATAAATTACTTCGTCCTTCACGTTTAACCAACGTAACATTAATTTTAGTTTTTCATCAGTCGGTTTTTCTGAAAAAATTATTGGATTACATACAATAGCTGTTAATAATTCTTGGTCCATATCTTCTTCTTTCATAATGTCTGTTCCAACTTTATCTCCTACAAATTCGTTCTCACTTCCCTTTTCTTCTTCGTCTCCGTTCTGAACATATTTTGTTTCGGGTACACCTGTAACGATTATTGATCAAAAAATGAAACAATAATGTATCAAAATCAATTATAATTTTATTTCAGGAAGCGATGTTGAAATGGAAAGACGAAAAAAAGAAAAACTTTTATTTACTGAAATTAGAAACTTATCTCAATGCGATGAAATATTTTATAAATAAATGATCTCTTATAATGAAGGTAGTACCTACACGCAAAAAATTATAAACGCGTGACGCGTTTGCTGCAAACGACTGACGCTTTTAGAATAGGATAGATAATTGTTACCTATAATGATAAACAAAGACAAAAGAACATTTCATTTGTTCAGCAAACGGGTCGTTTATAGTTTTTTCCGTGTAGGAGATAAAGCCACATTAAAAATTAAAAAAAATTTTACAGTAAGTTTGAAATCATTTTTTTTTTTTTGTAATTATGAAAACCGACTTATTTTTGACATAGTAATGAATATCTTCTGAGAAGAACAAATAAGACTAGATATTTTCGATAAAATAATGTTCAATAAGTATGTGTAAAAAAAAATATTAAGGGCTGAAGAACAGCATGTTCTGAGCAGATTAAGATAATAAAGATAATTGGTTCTTCAGCCACATAAAATACTACATACCTTGCATTTCATCATCATTATCAGCATCATTCTTTCATTTATCTATAAATTGTTGTAAATCTTCTAATTTCTCCCTTCTCATATTATCAGGGGTATTTTCCAATTTGCTTTTAATATCTCTGAAGACAACATTTAAATCTACATTGAAATCTGCAACAGATAGATAAATAAATATATAAATGTATTACGGTAAAAAAATTTTTTTATGTTATATCAAGGTCTATTCAATATTCACCATCTACTTCTTCTTCATTCGTGGACTTCAGAGCATCATTTGTGATATTAGATGTTTTTTTCTATAAATGCAAATATTATACAGTTAAAAAAATTAAATAAATATTAACATTTGTCAAAGAACAAATTATTTTTTTTAAATTAAATATTCATTCTTGTACGAAAATTATCTCTTATTCACCAAGGGAGGTGGATGATTGTGCTCCAGATTTACATCATGAACCTTCAGCACCATTCCCTCTGCCTTCACGTGCAAAAACGCTTGGCAATTGGTCTTGTTACTACTGCAGGAGGAAAACATGTTTATAAATAAAGAAAATATGAATTATTTATAATTCTTTAATAACTCATAAGTAGGACATTTATTTTTTATGTACGTATAAAAAAATCTGAAAAATTAACACGATTTCCCATTCATTTGTATTGAAAAGAAAATGACAACAAGTGACAAATAAAGTTATTATAACAACTCTTGTACAAAAAAAATAATGTGCAAAACTGTGCGAAAAAATACGAAAAGCTAAGAAAAATGTGCGACAAGTTGCGAAAAGGTGCGAAAAAATCCGACTTCCCAATTTTGGCACAATTATTTTCTACTAGGCAGGCATAAAAAATGTCATTATTGCAGTATACGTACTCTCTAATAATTTTCCCCTTGCCTTTAGGAACATATTTTCCTTTGCTAGGGCAAGCAAATTTCTTGCTCTTGTATCAAGACTTTCGCTAGAAAGTTGCGGCAAGATTTTTTTTTGCTGCAACTAACTAGCGAAGGTCAAGACTTTCGCTAGAAAGTTGCGGCAAGATTTTTTTTTGCTGCAACTAACTAGCGAAGGTATATTACTCCTTAGATAGACCTGAACATAGCATTTTATAACCCTAGCAAAAATTGTTTTACGTTTTATTATTAATATAAATACCTTTTTATATCCCTTTACAGATTAAACATATATAAGTTTAATCTGTGCTTACGGGAAATTATTGTTTGAAGTCCGTGAATCGAAAATCAACTATTTATAAATTTTTTTTATTTTGACGTTTTCTATTTTTGTTCATTTTATAAACATTTTTTGACAGTTTTGACGTCATCGTACGATGACGTCACATTTTTCACGCTCGGTTTCTTTCTTTTTTCCGCCAGAGGGCGCACTTGATCATCAGATTTTTAAACTATTTTTCGTGTTCGTTTTCTATTTCTATTTCTAAACTCTATGATCATATGTCATTAT
>JABFQA010001611.1:0-13226 GCA_022817065.1 Probaryconus sp. ZL-2020 | reverse complement strand
ACTAAAAAAAAAAAAAAACAAAAAAAAAAAACAAAAGGTTCTTTATTCTTGAAATATAGTATTAAAAAAGTAAACCTGCAAATAAACATAAAAAATAGCAATCTCTGTTTTTATGACGATCACGTTTCAAAGCGAATTAAAATTGTTTAATCTCCGCATATATCTGAATGAAATACCTCGAATTTTTTCCACTTTTTAAATCGCAATATATTTTCATTTCATTGTGCGAAAATTATATCACAAAATACCGAAGAAAAGGCATTTTCATTTCAATATTTCGATTTGCCTGTCATCGGCAGATTCAAGGCTTGATTAATGTGCAAAATAGACTTCAGAAAAAAAAAACGTCATCCGCATTTGCATGACAAATTTTCAAATCAAAATTTGCATGTATATATTTTCATTTCTTTTCTGCAATATGCATTGCATTATAAAATAATCGATACAGTTAATCAGTCATCGTGCAATCGTTCGTCGAAATTTACCACGACCTGCGGTTCGCTCGCGCGATAACAAACGTTTGAAAGAAATGAAGAAAAAAAAAAAACAAATTGAGATATTTTTAATTAAATTACTAGTCTCCAATATTTTAATACGACAGGGCACGTGCAGATAAACGTACAACATCACGTACACAGTTCTACATAATTTCTGCAATTTTAAACTGAACTTTTCGCACATATATTTTATTTAATTCGATAGTCATATTAATCATATTAACAAACGGTATCCGAATCATTTAATTTGTTTCGTTGACTGAATTCAATAATTTCATGAAATTCAAATTAAATGTGTTAATGCCTATATCAATAAAATATATCAATATCATCGAACGTGTTCTAATGTCTGATACAATATTAATCAAATCAATCTCAAACGAACATATTAGATTTTCATAAACAGATTGAATATTTAATGAAACGTTTTATAAACAAATAATTCATCCGTTAAATGTCAATAGAGAAAGAATAACGTTCTCTGAATTGATGAAGTGTTTCTTTTGGTGTGAAATAGATTACATAATACAGCAAAATTACTTAGGTCTCTCGATTCAATTTCAATCTGGAGTGAGTTATTGGAAATACTCTAACTTCCAATAGCAATATTACCTTCATAAATAAATACTATAAATACAGCACACTCGGAGATTATCGGGCTTTATGCGATCAGCCTGCATCAGGAAGAAATATGTCAGTTGAAGTAAATCAATTCAGATTTTGCAACACAAGTTACTAAATTATAACAGACACTTTCGACCAAACGCAACAAGATTTAACTTTGCCTTATCCCATCTGTTCTAGCTCAAAGTAAAGTTTGCCACAATTAACCTAAATAGCTTACTTACAACTAATCCTTGCTTTTGCCTCGTTAAACTCGAATGAGTATTTTTTTTTTTTTTTTTTTTTTTTTTTTTTTTTTTTGTATGAAATCTAATGTTATACAATTAACAGTCTCAGCATCGTTCGAGCAATCTGGAACGTTTGATTGGCTTGGAAATGACAGAAAACGTTTGAGAAAACGTAATGAAGAATTAACTGTATCAGTACTATTCTAATTTAAGAACATTAGCTTTAACGACTCTTGATCATCCTTTATGAAACTTTAATAACAGAACAACATTGTGTAATCAAGGATTCCTTTGTGATAAGAGCCAGGACTTGTTGTAATATTGATGAACAGGCGGTCCATTAAATAATTTCACGATCTAAGGTTAATAAATGATTTGTACGAAATGAAAGCTCTATTTGCGAAAGTAGAATATATTAATCCCACGTGGATTAGTTTCGAGGAACAAGACTTGACCGAAGTTAGCTATTAGCCGTACTAACCCCAATGAAGACAAGTGTTATAGCAGAAATTGCTTTATTGTGGAAGAAGCTTGGAACATCTAAATTCAAATAATAACAGTTACAACAATTTTAAGAGTCATTCATTATTTTCAAATTGCCGTCTTGATCGTTTCAACGAAAATGAAAACCTTGATTTTTTTTTGTATTATCCCCTCTGCAATCGTTTTATAATATATCCTACGTTATTAGTTATAACGATGTTTAAAGAAAGAGAGGTGTGACAGGATACTTTCGAATTCCTCGATTGACATGGTAATTTTTGTACCGTAACTTTTTATTTGCTCGCATGAATATTTATTAAGAACTATTTATTGTTTACTGTTCATCTGCACGATGATGATTTGGTCACGTCTGTACATAACTGTACACATTGTCCTTCTTCGTAATACAAACAAAGACATTCAGGCTCAGATTGTTTGTCTTAATGACCGGACAATTTCTCCAACAAATTAGGTGGGCATTTTCCCCAGAGAACGACAATGCGAAGTAAGCCGGATACGTCAATTACGTGATTATTCTTCTTTGCATACCGGCGTAATATAAATTGGACCAATGTAATAGCACAGTTCGATAAAGAACAGCAGCTAGCCTAGCTCGCTTATTAGCCGCTCGTTGAATAGCGATTCTTCCTGATTCAACATACTCAATGGAAATTACAATGCGTTTTCCAATCTGCTAGGTACTTGGAAAATTTTCATTAATTAAGAATCATAACTGACGAAAAATTAAGATGACTGATATTATAGAGTAAAGGATTAAACACAGTTTTGGAATGATTAAAAATTTATACAGAATCCTTTGATTCAATGATTGAATCAATACTTTGATTCAATGTTTAAACATTTCATTTAACAAAATTCTTGTTATTCGAGAGAACCTGAGACTATCTAGAAATATTAACACGATAATAAATAAAGCTCTTCCTTAAAGAGATAGTTAAGAGTAAAGGTACTCCTTACATTTGAAGATCGCGTTTTAATTAAAAGGAAAAAAAAAATACAATTACGAGAGCGTAAATAAACGTTTCATTAAATGATAATAATATCTCTCACCGGCCATTTAAGATGAATTTAGTTCACCGTTCCATCTTTTTCGCCATTTATTTATTACAATAAAATAAATGTATATTCGTGCTCGTCGCGTTGTTATACGTTACACTGCGAATTGCGGAGCAAAACAACAAGTGACCCAATTAATTTTCTCAAACAGCGAATATAGCTTAATACCATTTTAACACTATAATTACCGAGCACTGTAAAGTGAAAATAAAATACGAGTTTAACTTTTGATTGGGTCGATGTTATGGAATTTAACATCTGTTACGTGAATATATTTTATAGTTGTTATGTAATCGAAAAAAGTTATCCAACAACGCGAACAACTTTTACGCCACATTGGCATACTTGATAAGGAAGGAAAAAAAAGAAAAATTCTCGACACGAGTATATGGAAGTATCAAAACTTTAAATGATTATAATTAAACGCGAAATAAAACTACACCTGCATTGTGACGAAGAAAGTGCTTCATAACAAAAGAGCATAAAACACAAAATAATTAGAGCCAAGTGCAAAAATAGTACTGAACACAAAAATAATAATAACAATAATAACAAGAATAATAATAATAACTCCGACGCGCGTTGATATATAAGCAATTGTGAAGCGTAAATTGAAATGATAAGAATGATGACGGCGTTGTAACAACGTAAGCTTGTTGTCATAATTAATTCAGACGTCATTTCCCGATTAATCCGTCAAAAGAGAAAGTCTAAATGATTTTGATCTTTTAGCCTCGATGAGTCGAACCTTTCTCACAGGATGGATTTTTAACTTGAATAATGGTGCATTATAAAATGTCTTTTTACTTTTTTATTTTTGCAACAAGATTTATCATCTCTCTGCAACGAGACTGAATCAATGAATGCATAGTTTATTGATGTTTGAATTTTTTTTTTTTTTTTTTTTGCTTGAAAGAGTAACATATCAATCTTCACTTTTTATTCATATATCAAATTGAAGTTAAACGTTCCTACTTACATAATTGCAACAAATTTAATGGGTAATTAGTTAACTTTCCGCACCATTAAATTATTTAGTTGTGGTTGCCTGACTATTTAATTGTCAGTTATAAATAATTTATATGTACTCATTTATAGATATCTGTAATTTATTATTGTTAAATAATCCTTTATTAAACATCGACATCAGGAAACAAAATTAATATATTACCGAACAAAATTAATAATAAAATTTTGCGAAATTGAATATTGTTATCAAAAGCAAAATGCAATTGAACTTATAAAAAATTCAATTAAGAATCCTTCAATCCCAATTTTAAATTTGAATTTTCATAAATCACATCTATATAAATTAATTAAATGCATTGATAATATTTGGTTTCCACGTGATAAAAACATTCCTTTCATTAACCACGCAAATGTGTTCGGTTTGTTGAGCAGTATCGTTTTTCGTACGTTTACTCCAACAGTGATCATACGCGTGTCGTGCCACGATTTATCACACTCGGTGCGCAAAAATTTGTGAACACGGTTCGAACAAAATATTTATTCAAAGCGTGATTCTAGAATTAATCATAGGGGCAGGCTTTGTCGCTTGAATAAATCTGATTTTACTTTGTAAGGACGCTTGCGTCGAGCCTCTTTCGCGTTCATTATAATTAGCATAATTAATAGCCGACAATGAAATTAATCCGCCGAATGTGGATTTCGTATTTAAACGCGATTTAAATCATGAAACGTGAAACAATAATTTTTTTACAATTTACAAATATTAATTTTATTTCAGTTGAACATTCTTTTAATAATTAAACGAAATTCAATGTTTAATATTTAAAGAGCGAACCGAAGAAATTGTTTTTCACGCGACGAATGAAACGCGTCGCCAAATTGTAATGCGAAAATTAAAGTTCAGTGTAATTACGTCGCGAAATAAATGAAATAATCCGGCAAAAAAGGAACGAAGCCCGAGGAGAAATAGACACCGGGGGTAAAAAAAGTTGGCTGAAATACGAAGCTTCGTTAAGCAATGCTGTCGTAAGCGTTGCAGTTAGAGCGGCTAATTAACTCGGTCGACTTGACAAAATGTTCGTTTGATGTCACGCGTTGTCGATGCAGGAGACACGCGATACCGCGCGCTCGAATAATGCAACCGCGGGTTCTTTACCGCGCGACTCTTTGTCGAGTCGCGTTTTCGCGCGAAATAATAAACCACAGTGATCGCGTTACGGATTGCGAGATCGGAAACAAGACGTGGGAAAAGGCCGACGAAAATTCAATTTGCCGCGCCGGCGTAATTAGGTCCGCAAAGTAGCCCCTTTTTATCACTTTTTTACCGCGCCGTGCAATTTCCCCGCAAGAAAAACTTGCGACAACGTGACTCGCGCCAATTGACTCGAGACTAAACGTTATAGAAAGGTTCGTTAAGTATTTCAATGAAGTTTTTGCTATTTTCGTACAAAGAAAAGTGAGCCGGTAACATTTTGCAGTTTCATGATTCTTTTTTTTTTTTTTTTTGTTTTTCTTTACTTTTTTTTTAATGCAATTGTTTTGTTTGTTTAAACGATTATCGTTGCGAGTAAAATACTTTGTCGCAATAACAGGAAACAGAGTAAAAATTTGCAATGCAAACTTGATAAATTTTCACTCCTGTGCGGAGAAATCTGATTATATTAAACTGATTTTATTTTAAAAGGAACTTATCGTCGTAATCTGTTTGTTACAACCGGACGTCCGGTTTTCCATTTGAAACAACCGGAATTCAATCAATTATTATACATTTCATTTTATTTACTCTAGTAAAAATAAATATATGGGAAATATATGTTCATTTTTTTTAGGGTACTTTTTTTTCAACGTATAAAACATTTATATGTTTCAAACGTAATTCCAGATTTACCTCGTGAAACATTTACAAAATCACTGGAATGCAATTTGAAAATTGCACTGCTGTGAGATTTGTTAAAGAGCAAACTTCATTGAAACATTCAAAGCACGTTTTCATAACATCTACATTCTGTCCAATTGGCAATTTCGTATAATGGCGTAAATGTCCAAGAAAAACGCGAGCATTTGATGTTACGAAAGACATAAATGGCAACGTGGTTGTGATAATCTGGTAATGAGTACGCAGCGTGGTTAGAGCAAAGGGAAGCTGGATTTAATGAATTTTAATGGCTTGATGGACCGCGGGAACAGGATAGGCTGACACAGCTACACGGTGCTCTACTAAACAATTTTTTTAAGGAGAGACATACACCTTGTTATTAAAAGTTCAGAGATTACTTATCATGCAGAAATCGGAAACGCTCTACGATATTTCAAGGCATTTCGTTTTCGCTACTCCTCCTCACGTTCAAAAGTCTTCAAATGAAATATGTCTCAAAAGAAAAAAAAATAAATATAAATTTTCTTTGAAAACTATTTTCACGTTTTCTTTCACAAGTATTTTAAATAATATCAAAAATCTTTTTTCCTAATGGGTTTGTTTCGGTTGTAATTAGCATAAGAACATGTTAAACTATATATTATTAATTCTGTACTAATTTTCTAATTTTCTAAAGTTAACCCAAGCTCTAGTTATAATGTAGAAGTATTCTGTCGAGTATATAATTGTTGAATTAATTATAACGCTTCGAAATAAGTAGCTGCATAGTTTTCTATCATTAATCTATCAAATGTTATTCTACGGAATCAAATTGTAACCTGGATAAAGTCCTGCGAAATGTTGGCAAGCATATTTTTAATTATTCATATGACTTTTAAAATCCCTTACAGTATTCAAATAAATTTTCTATTCGCTAGACAAGAAAAAAAAGGTATTATAAAACATGAGTTCCAAACTCCTGGTATGTTTCAAATATTATCATGAAGCACCATATGCAATATATTCTAAAAACCACGATAAATATATAATATTTAATTTTGCGACAAATACGAACAGTTTCAAAATCGCAATGAACGTATGATTATTGTAAAGTACAAACTTTGACACGAGGAAACCATATTTCCATTAACTTTACAATTGCAAATATTTATAATTAAATATTTAACTGCAGTAACTCGCTGAAGTAAATAACAATGAATGTTGTTTGCAAAGGATGATGCAAATAAAATTGTGCCAGGTGCATGTAACTCCTTAAATATGTCATAGAATTCACCAAAGAAAGTTGTGTAAAGCTTGAAACAGTATCCAAACAACAGTAAGTTATAAGTTACCTTGGGCTGTGGGGATTCCGGTACGGGTGCGATTCTCTCACTCGCACTTTCAGTGGCTCTGTTCATCGCTAGCCGACTTGGAGATGAACCTAAAACAATGGAATTCACTTTAACTAAGTTCTGTTACAAGAGAGTAAGAAGAAAAAAAAAAGTATCAGTAGCGATGCGCATCATACATAATGCCCTTTGCCATTTCACACGACGAGCATTCAATTTTCACACCGCACACAGCAAGTCCCCTTTCTGTTATTCCAAACTCTCCAAGCGTATTTTCCATGCTTACAATTTCAAAGCGTATCTTATTAAAATCACATTAGTATCAGTTTAACCTATATTTGACCATAGGATAAAGTTATTTCAACATCATTATAATGACTACGAAAAGAGGTCATTAAGTTACAAACAGTTTCAGAATTACTTGCTGGAATTTATTAAACACGACACGATCAATTTTACCTTTTTCACAATTATTTAATTGAAATGAACAATTACCTGATTTTTTAAGAAAAACCCTGTTTGACAGTAAAATGAGCTAACTAGAGAGGTATTTAATTGTTACAAATTAATAGTAGATAATTGATTCTCACGTGACGATTAAATTAATTCTGCATCATTGTTGTATTATTGGGACTATTTTGCAATTAAACACCAATGCAAATATATTACAGACGTAATGAGTAACATTAATTGAAGTGGATATCTTCATTAAATTCCATACATGTTTAGATCATAAAATGATTTCTGTGAAGCGTTCGACGGTTGAGAAATTCGACACGATACTGTGTGGAGGTTTACTTTCACGTGCCTTTGTTCGTATTAACAGTGCGTGTGTTAAGAACGTAATTGTCTCACGTGACGAACCAAACAAACACTTTGATATTTAAACCTGCTAAATTATCTATTGTGCAGTCACATGTTATCAATCACGCATTCAACTAAGTTATAATAAAATTCATTCACTGATAAACATTATTTTCGATACCTCTTTAAATGGAAAACTGAAGAACAAGAAATTTTGAACGTGTGATGTTAAAAAAAAAAAAAAAGAAATAAATGACAGAGAGACTTTGTATTATTTTTATTCAGTTTCTATGGTTACGTTTCGTTATCTATCATAATGCAATTTCTTCCAATTTTATTATGAACTCAATATATAACTTTGTCCGATGCAATATAAATAAAAATAGAAATTAAATGAAATGAATAATGAATCAACAATTTCATGGCTTTAGAAAAAGAAATGTTTCCATGCATATAAAACTGTATATAGTAAAATATATATGTTTCCCGGTAGATTTAACGTAATACGTTGCATAGAATATTAACGACTAAACAGAAGTTGCGACTGACGTTATAAAGAAATTTTGTGTGCCTATGTTAGAGCTCTCGGGTGAATACAAATTGGCATTTGCAAAAGTTAATACTCGAATCGAAGAATTATCATCATTAAAATCAATCCCGGGTTCGGGTCACGCGTCGCCGTGCATCGCGATGCCAGTCGCGTTTTGAGTCACGATTCTGCCATTTGCGCGGCAGACGTGGAAAGAAGACGCATGATGCAACGTGTGTCGCTCGGCTGAATCTCCACGGCGAATGGAAAATAAAGTTCCATTGGTTTACGCATAATATATGTAACATAGCATCACGTTTATGTGGAGCATAAAAATGAATGTCCATTTTCTTAAATTACTTGTCATCCGTCAGGATTTAACAATCATTCAGTCATGATAATACAGTCTGACGTGAACATTACTTTAAGAGCTTTATTTCAAAAGTTACGTTCAATTGAATAAATGATCATCAATAAAAATATATCAGGAAACCGAGTTCATTAAAGGATCATTCAATATTATCTTCATTTAAGATTTTTTTTTTTTTTTAGAAATTTAGAAGTTAATTTTTGTTTCAGATTCATTAACAGTGCAAAATGTTTTGTGCGAAAATTGTTTCGAACAATATCAAATGTGAATTCAAATGTCATGGAAATTGAGAAATGAATCCCACTTGATTCGGATTAAACAGCTTGTCATTTATTAGGGTACGTCAGTCATTATAACAGAACAGTCATGTTCAATGCGACACGTATGATATACCAAAGGATGACAAGTGGCATTGTTGCTTAAGACATTTATAAACGCATTGATTAAACAAAGCGGTGCAGTGTTGTTGGTTTGTGGCATAAATTACGATTGAACTGGAGGCGGAAATTACGTGGTCCGACACATTCGGTTAGATTCGTATCGCGGTTTGACAAATGCCCCCGAACAAATATGGCAACTGACGTTCAATCGCGGCCAAGTGTCACGCCTTTTTTGACGCGACTTTCTTCTAGGATCTTCGCCCGCACTTTCCCGGCAATAACAACGAACGATCACGTTCTGCTGACCTTTTTTCGTTCGAGCAACGTAACAATGCCGCAGTCGCGCGGTATAATTACACTCGTGGATTAACGGTACACGCGCCTAATAACACACCGTACGCGCTGCGAACGAATTTGATACGTTTTCAGAGTTTGGATTGGACGGATGTTCCGTTAAACAAATCTTACGGGAGTCTATTTTTTTTTTTAAAAACACATTGCTTTAAATTAGATTTAAATCATGTCATTTACAGAAAATTAATTTACTCGATTAATTTTCTTTTTCTTCTTTTTCTTTCTTCTTTTTTAAATTAATTGGCCGAAGAATTTAATTTGAAAGTTTTAACTGTTGGTCTTAAAATATTTAGAAAGGGATTATAAAATATCTAAATGATTTGAGTAGAATTTAATTTCCATTGTTGATTAAATAACGAAATTTGTCTATAAAACCAAAGTTGGAAACTTCGTGAATCAAACATGAAGTTTCAATTATTCCTATTCTCCGAAATAATTTAATATTCTAAGATTTTACTTCTTGGTTGCATTTAAATATAGACGAAGTTGTATGTTTGATTTTCTGTCTTTTCTTTTTTAACTCCTAATCAATTTTATAAAAGCATAAAGATTTCATAATAAGAATAATCTTATTGAAACGGAGACGTTTATGTGATTTTACGATCGAATTTGATACGTTTCGAAGTAAGATATGAACGATGTTCCATTAAACAAATCCTGCTCAAACAAAGTGCAGTAGAAAGTTTGTTTTCAATAAGAAAAACTTACTACTCACGAGACTATCTCGTGTCCCTTTTCCATGACTGTTAGACGCTGAAGAAATTATGAAGAAAATTTTGTCTCGACCAAAGAAATCCCGACAAAAGCGCGTAAAAAAGTTTTTGCTCCGAAAAATTTATCGATTTCAACGAATACGATTTTCTGTATTCCCATTAAATCCCCAATGTTATTTACATCATAATCCGAGCGTCGCGAATTATTGGTTTCATAAATGAACTAAATCTCCCGGCGCAGTTATTTGTTCGTTTTCAACGCGAATAAGAAACGTCGTAATAACGCAAAATATCATTGTTAAATTTCAGCAGAAATTACATTTTCTTCTGTCGGTGTCGTGCGCGCTCATATAAAATTATGTTCCATAAAAATGAAGAGAATCGCGGAGCAAAATCTTCGTTTCATTAAATTAAAACATTTCTACTTAATTGCAAATTTCTCCTCCGACGACCGGCACGATATTCAAATTAACGAGTTTTCGTTTTTTGTAGCGCAAACTAAGTATCCGATTACGAGTAAAATGATGTACGCCATTTCAGATTAGATCAAGCAAAATTGTCGGCCGAGAGAGCAGCAACGCTTGTAATAACAAGAGTGATATCGTCGTCAAAAAGTCATTCCACAATCACTTTCATCCTCCTCGATCGGCGAGAGAGAAAAGGGCGGAAACCGCAAAGCGCACGAGAGTGTTTTTAGCGCGTACTCGTGTGAGTCGGGGAAAGATATCATACAGCTATTCTAATTGGCGAAAGTTCCGGCAGATCCGCGCGCTCATCGACCAAGCAAAATCCGCAAAATTAATATCGGTAATTAATAGGACAAGCGGCGATTCGCGAAGACTGTTGTTTCAGCGTTGTTTCATTTATTACCGTTAAAGGAATGATTTATAATCCCCAATACTGAATTACTCGATGATGAGGTTAATTCATAATTTCGCGTCTGATAAATTGCGGAGATACTTATAATTGCAAATCCGCTCGGTCAAAATGCAAAAGAAAGTCCCGCCGAAAGTGGTATGTCCAAATGTGATTTTAAAAAACATAAAACACATCAGACAATCTCCGGAGCAAAAACTTATTTTGAATTCAAAGAAACCATAGAGTCTATGAGTTTGTTCGATGTAATCTATTTTTTAAGTTCTTTTAGTGAAGATAACGTTCGAAGATTCTTTGATCAACATAAACTTTGAACATTTTCTGGCGATGATTGTAATTAACGAACCTTTAGCGGAGTTCAATATTAAAGATAACTTTAACACGATCATTTATCTGGACAATTAAAAGCACAGAAAATTCAAATCTTCAAAACTTCACTCGTATTGAAAGTTCGTATCGATGTAAATGAAATGCACGTATTATTCTTTTGAATATTTGAAAAAAAAAAAAACTTTATCAAAAATGTAGCTTTATAATTGAACAATATAAATAGAAATTGTTATTCCATGAACGATTCTGAAGCTTGAATTGAGATGGAAATAATTACACGCTGAAATGGGTAAAGACTTTGGACAACGATGAGAGCGTTTGTAAAACGCAGTGCATTTTAAAACTTTCAGCACGTTTTCTAGAATATGCAAATATACGAATCAATTGATATTCTAATCAATTATTAATGAACAATGGAAGAATAACAATTAGCTCTAATGAATACAAAACTATGCAAATGTAGAAAATCGAAATATTCGCATTAACGTTTAATGGCACTTGAAGACTCGACTGCTGAAATAAGTAAAAACACGCCAATAGGATTTTAATTAGGTTCCTCGAGTGTTATATATCGCGTTATGATTCTCATTATGATATTAGGAATTAGCCACCAATGAAAACTTGATCTCTGATCAATAGTGCCATTTACCCCCGAACTGAAATACTAGTTTAAACTAATCAATACTAAAGTACCACTAATTAACCACTATTCATGCATTAAATTGAGTTACTATTGCTAATGAATGAATTTCATATTTGATACGAGATGCCACGAATTGAATAGTTAATAATATCACAATAACACGTTAATTCATCATTGTCGCAATACATATCAATTCTTGCGAAACAATTGCATTCGGATAATTAATTTAGACGAACTTGAGCAACCTTAAAACAATTATTCTGTCAATTTTAATAACTTTCTGTGAAATTAAATATCGTAACACATTTATTCCGGCTCCTATTTTTAATTACAATACAAATTATTTTCGTTCCGTGTGTAGGTTGAAATTAATTTCAGCAAATGGTAATTGCAGAAAAATGAATGTGCAATAAAAATATGAGATGAAAGAGGAAAAAAAAAATCAACGGTGATTAATAATGACACCTCCGGCAAATAATATATCACGAGGTTCTGTTTAAAGCGAGAAAGTTTAAACATGACAGACAATATTCCCACTACGAAAGGAATCACAATTTCTACTTGGTATGAAATTTATATAAAAAAAAAAAACCGTGCAAATCTTTCACGAGCAATCAACGCGCGAAATCAATATTTTCATTTGAAATTTCCTTTGGCTTTTTAACCGCGAAGCGTTAATATAAATCCGACAAATGGAACGTCAGTTCGAGATATGCAAATGTTGCAGCAGCGCGCCGGGAAACCGACCACTAACACACCTAAGCAACCACCGCAATTGTTATGATTTCGATCTTTTACACGCGCATAACTCAGGCCATTCAATAACTATGTTTACCGCATCCGCGGACAGAGCACACACGGCGCGCAACTCCTTAAACATCGTTATCTTGATTCTAATGCACTTTTAATTGCAACGCACACGCCGCGTCTCATTATTCATCGGCGAGTATTCATTTCGAAGCAAAACCTTTTCCCGCGATAATCGGTGCGTGCGCGAAATGAAGGTCTTTCACTTTTTTTCTTATCTTTCCTGGGCCTCCGTAACCCACAGACTGCCCACGAAGCTCGACACAACAACCGGTGGCGAATTAATTTTTTTTCTCTCTTTCCTTTTTTTTTTTTTTTTTTTTTTTTTTTTTTTTTTCC
>JABFQA010001610.1:0-13230 GCA_022817065.1 Probaryconus sp. ZL-2020 | reverse complement strand
AAACAAATTATTATTCTAGACATTACTTCTTTTTTTTTTCTATTAATTAACGTTTATGAATTATTTTATGAATGAACGTTTATTTTTGCAAAACTCATATAGTTGTTAATTAATGCTACAATGAATGCAAAATATCTTTTATTACATTATTATTAAAAATAATTAACAATTAGTAATTTGTATGTAAATTTTGCGCGATACCGTATCATAAGAATGAAACAGACATATTAATTTTTGTTTCACATTTTTATAGATGGATTTATTAGCTTATTTTTTGATCATTATTTTAATATAAAAAGAATGCACGCAGACTGTAAAAATTATTTGCATTTAATTTCTGCAATTAAAAAATTAAAAATGTGTACGTCAGTTTGGACGTGGGATCTAAAAACAGAATAGATCTATTGTTAGATAAGTTATTTAAAGGAGATGTCTTTTAGATTGATATGATGTAAGATTTAATGTGAGATTTATGTCAAAATTACAGAAGATTCTACGTCAGAGTCGGGTAATTACTTTTTTCAGTCCAGATTCTACGTCAGATCTTATGCAAAAAACGATGAAATCCTGAATCGATGCACAATTATCGTTTAAACGTCACCTCTGACGTCAAATTTAACGGCACAATTTCTGTCAAATTATAATGCTAAGTCTGGCGCTAAAAGTGACAAAACTTTTTCAGCGGGTCAGTTATACACTTCGCGAACTCGATAATTTATGATATTACATATTTCAACTCGAGTTTTTCTGTGACTCAAATTTTAAATACGTACACAGTTTATCTCTGACGATGAGACTTTAAAAAATCATATTATTCATTTTTATGGTTATCACGTGTGAAATTTTATTATAAATTAAATCAAATGAAATATTAATAACTTTATAAGTAACTTTTTTAATGAAGGTAATTCGTTTCATTTTATGTGTAAAAATGCAATAAGAGTATAATTAATTTGTCAAGTTAAAAGAACATTGTGTAAAATACATTAAATTACAAAAATATCTTTATTTTACTACATTGATATCTCTTTATTGTAATGTATTTACTAAAACAGTAATCACATAATTTATAAGCTTGTTAAGTAACTCTGAAAATAATTATAAAATAAGAAGATCGGATATCTATATTTAACAGCTAAAAGATAATAATACCGATTGTTAAAGTTGATTTAATTTATTGAAAAATTTCCTACAAAAGAATTCATTTACGAAAAATTAGTAATAAACTCCTTCGTGACAACGAAACAAAAATCTTCTAAAACTTGTTACGTAATTATTTATAAAATTATCTTGTAACATATACAAATACATCGATGATCTATGGAAATAATAATTCTTCTTGTCATACAATAGGAAACTTTAAAATCTCTGATTACAAGGAATCGGCGTGTGTCTCTTCTTTAACAGAGCATTTAAAAATTTTTCCTTGTTTCTTTCAAACGCATGCTTGCGGCAACATAAACGCGCAATAATAATACCAGAAAATTACTGCCCCCTCTTCTCAAAATAAAGCATTACAAACCGAGAAGAAAAAAAAACGTATATCAGTGCCCATTGAGACGCCCGAGCAATAACTTGCGATGAATTGTATTTTAACGCGTCACTCGGACGAGTTGTACCGAATTCCGTAATCGTCGTCAAGACAGTAAAGATGATATCTAACATTTAAAAATCCTTTTGCGGAAGGAAAATAATTTTTCATACCGATTGACAGAAGTTCTTGGTCATGGCAATACAGTTTGAAATTCTAGATCGATTACAATCGGCAACCGAATTTTAGAGTTAAACATTTTCTTCGAAGTCTGTCAAATCGGTTCGTAATTGTAGCAAATAATCAGCGCTTCATCATGGATGCCTTTTACGAAATTACTTTGCCAGAAAAGAAATGTTGTCGCGTGGGATACGAGTTCAACTCCAATTTTGATTGCATACTTGGTGCCTTGGACAACGACACATACGAAATCCTTGATCATTCCAATCAAACAGTTCGCGAATTGGATTACAAATGCAACGCCAACGATTCCATGGTGTTCAGTCAAACGGTGGACAATTCCACCGTGAACCTTTGCTCGGACGTGATGTTTAATGGCACGGAATTCTTTGCCAAGTGTATCGATAATGAGAGCAACCATCCCAGCAATCATCCGGCGGGAATGACCACCATTTACATGTGGGGCGCCCAGACTTACATGACCACCAATATTGCCCACGTGATACTTTGCACCATCATAGTGGTCATTTATTATTTCGTCCCAGAGCTCGGCAAAAATGTCTACAATAGAGCAGTGCTGAGACATTACATTTCCCTACTCTGTTTGGGAATTGTTCTCAACACTGTTGGATTTTGTGATCTGTACCAATTGAATTTGGATACCAAATACGTTAGTTGCTTGTGGCTGACTCTGCAATTCTTTACACTGTCTACTGTATTTTGGCTGAACGTCATCTGTTATGATATGACTCTGGTGATCACTGGATTTCGTTGGCTTAAGGACCAATACGAAGATAATAAGAAGTTACAGATCTATGGTATATTCGCATGGGGTTTCGCCTTGTGTGCGGTAATTTTTGCCGGGATTTTTGAATTTGCGCCTGGCCTCCCGCCGGATTTTGTACTGAAGCCAAAATATTACGAATATCGGGGACACCGAAGAATGGCTGTGAATTACTATTTCTTTTTTTTGCCGGTACTGACATTGGTCTTTAATAATGCACTGTTTCTTTACACCAGTTATAAAATCATTAAGATATCTCGCAGTACAGAAATTGCGACGAAAAATCAATCGCACGCCCTGAAGAAGAATTATCTGATGTTTTTGAGGTTGTACCTATTGATGGGAGCACCGTGGTTCTTTGGTTGTTTCTTTGCTTTCTTGTACAACGAGCTGATAGGATTAAAGTTTTGTAGAGTATTGCAACCAGCTCTATGGATTGTGATTTTGATGAGCGACAGTAAACTGAGGAAAATTATTTGTAACAAATTATGTCGGAAGCAAAATCAGCAACAACCATCGTCGAACGAAACTCAAAGACCCAGTGTTGATTCAACTCAAATCAGTATACAGTAAAATAATATTTTGATTGATTAGAACGGTTGTGTGTGATTGAAATTGATCCAGGACTTTTTCAAGGACATCCATTTGATAATTGTCTTATCATGAAAACGTTTTACAAATTAATTTAATTTGCCTCAAAGAAACTATCGAAATCAGTGAAACGTTCGAGCAATCTTTTATTTATTAATATGTCAGAAAATCTTCTAGACAATTTTTGATGTGATTTCTGGTCGCGTATAGAAAAAAAAAAAGGAAGAAGAAAAAAAAAACGATGCATCGCCGGGAATACCAGTTCTACGACTTGACTGAAATTAACTCTTTGTGATTTATGCAATGGATTGCAATGTAGTGTGTATTTGCATTTATGTTATGTAAAGACTGACTCTCGGAATCTCCGTTGAGGAAAGTCAAGTTGGCGAGGATAGGTGAACGCTTGAATGACGAATTGGGTGATTCAGTGTGAAATATTGTAATACTCTACTTGAATATGACTGCGTGAATCATTATTTTGAAAGACACGTCGCGTAATTTTATGAAGTGTGAAATGAAGTTCGCGAAATTAAGCGGTTGAAATCTTATTCATTTGTGTTAAGAAGGTGAATTTTAATGGCACCTTCAATCATCATTCTTATAAATAAGCTGTTGCATATTATTTTGGAATGTATAATGTTTAAAATTGAATATATTTAAGTCACGTTTGTCAACAGTCATGTTTCTGATAAAACAAATTTGTTATTACACTCAGATATGAAGTAAGACGTTTAGCTATAAAGTCTTCTGCGTTTTAAGAATTTTTTTTTTTTTTTTTTTCGTTGAAATGTGACTAGATTAATAGCATACAAATGGAATAATCTTGTAATTTCTTTTTTAAAATTAAGACATTTTGAAAGTACAAATGCATTGTCATTCTGAACTTAGAGTTGCACATGTGATAAGTAAAAAAAACCTTGACTTATAAACTGTTGATTACCTTCAACAAGATAATAGTATATGTTTAAAATTAAGTATAACGACCGTAAAGTTTGAAAAATATTTAAAATCTCGAAAAACCAGTAAAAGATATTTGCGATTTTTTGCCATAAACTAGTATTAAAGTCAAAACTAGTTTCGTTTGAGATTTGCAGAAAAATGATAAAAGTATAGTAATCGTTTTTATATACAGAAATTATAGAGACGTGTATTTGAAAAGTGTGTTGTAAAAGTATGTTTTAAAATTAAACTTTTACATATTTTTAATATAAAACAGTATAGAATTGTTTATTTTCATCTATGTTTCAATTCAGTTTAATTTGCAAATTGAAAGAGTAAAATTATTTTGATAAAATATTAGTATTAAAAAGGGACATGTAAATTGCATTGAATGTTTGCAATTTTAGATATTCGTTCAAAAAAAATCTCGTCTTTCGTATTAAACAAAGTAGACTAACAATGTTATAACAGAGGATTCTAAAATTGATTTTTGGCCAGTTGAACATCGGTCTATCGTATTGTTATTATTTTTCATTTCTCTTTATTCTGTCATTTTTCCTTTGGTCTACGTTATATATTTTATGATGCACTATATAGAAAACCGAATTTCATGTTTTATTAACAATAAAACATATTCTTGTTTTGTAATACAATTATGCACACAACAAATTATTGACATTCTATTGTTCCAATAGAACTTTTTTTTATATATTAATGTCGCATTTATTCATCGACGACTGTTCTTTATTAAACCATTACTTTCCATTATGGCTTTTCCATGAAATGACAATTAGACTCTTCCTCGATATTACAACTGTCGTGGCATTTCTTCATCGCTGAACACCACCCTTAGTTAATGGATATTTCTGGAGAAAATTTTTTGCCTCAATGTGCTTATAATATTTGTCTAATGAAATTAAAATGATGCCATTACTTTATTAACCACATTTTATATTAATTTTATTATTATTAGTTAAAGTTTAAATAAAACTTTAGTTAACTTTTAATTATTCGACAAGTGCAGCATTTATAGAAATTAAAACGAAAAATTTTTGCAACTGTAATACGTTACAAATTTGTCCTTTTCCAAATATAAAAGCACCTTCCCTTTCAGCATACATCCATGTTTTTAAATTATGACTTATCTTACTGTTTTACGGATTTGAAACTGAAAGATGGAACCTTTTTTCTCCCGGTGTTTTGCCGATTACGTTTTGTCTCAGCTGTTATACTGTCATGAAGTAATATAATACCGCGCGCGACGAAGTTTGAAAATTTATTACTTTGAAAATATATTAAATGCGCCTATGAAATTTATATGACGCATTACTCAAGTGCTTTAGATTCCTAAAACACATTTTCAACTCGAGTTTAAATTATTGTTCAAATAATAAAGCCGAGGCATAGTAACGTATTAAATTGTGCAATTAAACTTTATAAATTGTTGTAACTTTGTAATCTAATAACCTCGTAATCTCATCGACCTATATTTCATTGACAGAAATAGATATCAAACTTAATCCCTAATTTTCTCAAAAAAACAAATAAAATAAAGAATTCATTTACTCTTACAAATATCTGCTTTTAAACAAAATAAACACAGTTCTGAATTTAACAGAATAGAATAATTGTTCTGGCACAACAGTGATTTGGGCATAGATCATTTTTAACGAGGGAAAAGGGATCCCAAACCACAGTCCAATCAAACAAGATTGTAATTCATAAATTAACATCTTAACTCAGAAGGCCATAAAGTAGATACATTGTTTCACGCGCGTGCCAATATAACCAATGTCTGAATTTTGATTCAACATGCATTTCATTATCCATGCTTATTAGTGCATCGGGCAATCTGTGATAGATCGCCGTGACGTCAGTTGAGCAGTGTCCAATCAATCAATGGATAAGCGGATTAATCTGATTAAGCGGACCGCGAGTACCGCAAACATCTACCCGGGATTATGGATTTCAGTTTGATCGAAAACTTTTTTTAACGTTCATTGTCGAATAGGTAATCGAACCGATGAATTGTCAAAAGGGTCGGCCAGAATGTTGTTGCTAATGAATTTTCCATGAGCCCTTTGAAAATATATTCCAACTTGGTCCTTACAGATGAACGCTCTGTGGGGGGTGCACAGAGACCTGTCCGCGCTTCTGATGTATCTATGTACCAATCGACGTTTTCAAATATCTTACGCACTCTCGTTCTAATTGAAACTTACAGAATTGCCAATCCCATTCATCAATGTCCAGCCAATAGAAGAAGAAAAAATTCTATAAGATACTGATGATTACATTGATAGGATTAGGTATTTATATGTGCTTTGAATAAACGTTCCAAGATTATGCATCTTTCAATCTTACTTAGCCAATAACATTCCTATAAATACAAAGTATCAATTCGGTCTTTTTAGAGTGGTTAACGGTGTTTTTCTTACGGTATATTATTAATCATTTTTCCGACCAGTTCATTTGAATAATCCACTTCTGTTACGCTCGATACTTGATCAATCATAATTTGATATTTAATTCGCTTTATTAGAGTAATTTAATTAACTGAATTATCAGTGATTAAGAATTCATGTTTTTCTTTCATTTTTAAACTTTGCATTTTCAAGTTATCTTTTCGAAAATATAAAAATTCGATTGATAACTGGAAATCTTTATTTTAAAAAGGTTTTTACATCGTTTCGAAGATAAACGTTTGGCTTTGAATTATCTTCATTAGAATGATTTTTTTTAATTTATTACGTTTTTACACTGTTAAAAAAATACGTTAAAAACATTTTCTGCAGTTCTGCGAAATATTTTATTCAGCAAATACAATAAATTTCCAATCGGTATTTTTTGCATTCGAAAGAAGTTGGTGATAAATTAAAATTAAAATGCAGAAGGAAAATTTATTATTCAAGTTTATCATGCCTACTCGAAAGAGAAATTATGAAGAAAAAAAAAAAACATTTGTTTTAGCGTCTAAAATAATTCGAACATTTTAGTCGTATAGAATGTAAGTAATTAATTCAATTTAATAGTCAATTCAACTAATTATAAGAGTAATTAAAACATCAAAGAAGAGGTGAATTGCTGTTTAATGTATTGCTCGTAATTCACAGCTAGGAATTTGATGAATTTTACCTTCATTTAATGATGGATCATTCAATAACGTAGAGTTTCATTTTTCGCAAAGAAAAAACTTATTATTAATCATTAATTATTTATTAATTCTGCACAATGGAACTTTATGACGTGTGATTAATCAGTATTATTTCATCTCCTCGAGCACAATTAATTATTAGAAAATCATCTAATGATATTTCTAATTATATCTAATTATATCCGAGTTTGTCTTATTATGTGAAATCTGAACACAATTTTTTTTTTTCAAACAATAATTGCAGTTTTATCTGTGCAAATGTAAAAATGTTCAATGGTGCGAAATTATGTTCAAGGAAATACAATTTTTGCATAAAAAAATAAAATAGTATCATAAGATTTTTGCTCACAGCAATTTGTAAAGTTAATTCAATGCATAAAAAATAAACGATCCGAGGTGTTGTAAACCTACAAAGAATTATCTGAGAACAATTTAAAGGAAAGCTTTTAAAAAGTTAAAAGTTTATGGTTTAAAGCTCAGCGGCTTAACTTTTCATTGTTCCTTTATTAGAAAATAATTTAACATTAAATGTAGATATATCTTTGAAGATTCAATGAACGCGGTAAAATTTCATTTCATTCAATACAAACAAATATTGTCACAATGAAATATAAAGTTTTCCATTATGTTTTGTTGGAGGAAACTAGTTTCTTTAGAAAAAGGAAAGGGGGAAAGATACTGTTGCATAAATATAGTTGAAAAGAGTTTCCTGATGTTATTAGTGCAAAAAATTTTATTCAAATTTATTTGTATTTAATTGATTCTTTTAAAAGTCCATTTTAAATTGAAATCATGTAATTATCATTTTAGTGAAATAAGAGAGTGATATGTCTTCCTAATAGTTCTAAATTTGTATCTACACATAGTACCCTTCTTTTGACAAATATAAATGTGTCATTCCGACCCTTCTTTATATTCTCGATCGCAGAAAACTATCTATTCGTGTACCAAGAGAATAGTTGTGATAACTGCATTGTAATTACATTTGGGGAACTGAGCACTCATATTCCCTAGGGCAATAATGGAATCATAAAAATTGATTTCGTTTATTATCACTTTGGCAGAAAAATTGATTTTTACGACAGATACAGATATCAACTTGAGTAAGAAATTTATTCTCTCTCGATCGTCGTCGTATAAAAGTTGTTACTGTGAAAAAAAAAAAAAAAAATTGGCGAGTCAAAGTTTTTCGTCATTCTCATGAATAACAGCGCTCGAATTCTGAGTAACGAAAGCTAACGTGCCAGATAAGAGATATTTATGAAAAAGTTCATATACGTGCCACTGGGCTAACATTGATCAATGTTTCGGTGTCCTTTGATTCAAAAACACGTCGCCAAAGTTTCGCGCTCAATAAATCCATCCGCTATCAGATTTCTTGCGGTACTACAGACGTTACATGTGACTCCAACCGAGCGTAAACATTGTTGACACTCGTATCAAACTTTCAGTATTATCTGCAACGGTTCACTTTTTGCAGTCACTGAAACGGTTATTAAAACCAAACACGTTTTGCACGTCTCGCGCCAAAGAAATCCAAAACCATCGGCACTCATATTCGCGTAATTATTTTCTCCTCGCTAAACAAAATATATATTGCCTTTCACATTTTTAAACCTCATTCGCTGAAACTTTACGTACAATTGCTCTTTGTCAATTTCCAATTCAAATGTTGTTAAATCAAAATTCGTTGAAAAAACATTAATGTTCGCATAAACTTTTAATATTTGAATGCGAAGAGAATTATACAGGGAGAATATTATTTTTGGAATATCACGAGACTGTTAGTTTTGTGGTATTCAATTAACTCGCTGTTACTTAATTAGAGCATCTACGAGGTTGGCATATCGCAAAGCTTCAGAGCTTTACAGTTGAATTTATCGAAACGCGCGGTTGCAAAATCCGCAATAAGACTTTTAAGGCTATTTTAATAAACACGCCGACGCAAAACCCGCCCTCAAAGATTTACGGGTGAACAAAGTATTTGGAATTCTTGAATACCCAGAGACAACCGAAGCCGCGAATGAATATTCAGCGAATGCAAAGCGCCTCTCGCGTACTTCTTCCCAGCATTGATTTGCGTTCATCGCGGAACAAAAGAGCTGGCTTTAGGTCAAACTTCGGGCACACAGTGCAGATATTCGCAATTGATCAAAACTCTTTAGTTTGTATATCAGTTTATATTAATCTTTCGCGAACAATTTTAAGAAATAATAAGAACAAATAATTCGTCTGGATTTGAGAAGTGAGAAGCCTTGTTGTATGCTTTCCTTTCTACAGATTTGTTAAAAGTATAAAAGTTCTGTTTTATTCGAGTTCACAGTCCATCTTCAAAGCGAAGGTCGTAAATAAAATTAATTGTGACTATTAAAATTATTTCGTTTATTGTACGATTTTCATAGCAAGAAATATTTATAATTTCAGGATTTAAAACTACGACAGTAAGATGAGAATCGATGAAGCGTTTGTTGACTTGGGGATAACAGCGAGCACTGTCTCAGAACTTTTAATTGAGAGCCTAAGTGTTTAAGCTCTTTCCATAAAAGTTTATTGTTAAAAAGTTTCAACAGTCTATTGACGTAATTATTGCCATTTGTCTTTCCGATTCTTTCTGGAAATCATTTACAGTGTTTTTACAGCTACCGCTAATCCATTATCCGGAGTACAATTTACTTTCATTAAATCACCTGTTTCAAAATTATCTATTTTTATTCAGAACTTCGTTAAAATACCATTCTGTTAATTCCAAGATGAATTTAACTTCTGTGTTCACTAGATTCTTCTCGACTCAAAAGTCACTGTTTTCCCACCAGATTAATTGAAACATAATTCTCTGCTCTTATCCTTTACTCCTAAAATCAGCGATCAAATATATCCTTGCTTATCAACGCAGTGAAAGGGAAAAAAAAGGTGTTTGGCGTTAACGTTTCATCACTTGCGAAAGAAATGTTGTAATTATACCAAGCGAATTCTGCGCTCGCGATAAATCCTGTTTACGCGTGCACATTTGTTTGAGGGACAAGGGGTTGGAACCCATATAGTTAATGTATACATACATATATGTGTACAAGCGCGTTTGTAAATATATATGTATATATATATTTAGGTGGAGCAAACGCAGCTTTGAGAACGGTGTGCATGGTTGGTTCGTATTATATTTTAATTACAATTTATGGGACGGGGTTTCACGCACGTACACTGATTTGGCTTGGCCTGTCTATTCTCCGGCGCGGATACGAGTGTGTGTCATTTTTTCCAAGCAGATACTTATGCACGTAAGTCCGCGTCCAGTGTCGTACCTGTTTGCACCTGATAGTGGCAACGAAACTGATTGCGGTGATGAGCGTGACGCTTACTTTACTGCTGCTTTAAAAAAGGACAGCTTATGGTTCGTAACCGGCCGTATCCTACACAGTGGCATGAATATCAAATTCATACGTGTATTCGTTCTGCCTCCTGATATATCCTGCAGTTAATTAATTTACGATTGTATTTTTATTTCGAATAAATCTACGTGGCAACTTGTTTTATCGACGCGATTTTTTTTTTCTTCTGAATTACATTTCCAGAGATATTGATGAATTGTTACGGATAGGAAACGCGTCCCAATGATTTATTTACTGACTAAGTATTTTTGATCCATCTATCATGGCGTAATTAATTGATTTAATTAATTACTTTATCGTTCCTCTGGTCACGGTATATTTTCAATTATTATAGATTGTAATGTAATTAAGGTATTGATCTTGTTTTTCTTGTTTTATAAATATATTAAAGTTTTATCTTTCCACTGTAGATTTATAAAATTTGTATTTTAAACCTGCTTTGTTCGTTTCGGGACAATAAAGAATTTATACGTCTATAAATGCGATTCATTGAATAATAAAATAAAAATGACTGAAATAACGTTTACAAATAGTTCATTCTTTTATAATTGAATCAGAGTTTAATATAGCAAAATTTGTTTGTGCTTATTTGTTCTTTATTAAGTCACTTGGAAAAAAAAAATCGCTTTTTAGCATTTTTACGTGATTTCGATTGATATTCGTGCTCAAATGTCCACAGAATGAATGCGAACAATTTGACGCGAGACTGACGTTTCAAAACTATATATCGTTTATTTTTAGTTTTCGATAATAAAAGTTCTGATTCACGTTCGTATTAAATTTTGGTCTAACGTGAAGTCACAAAAGTTTCGTGACAATCGTTTAATAAGTTTTATATTCAAATCGTATTTCATTTTGATTCGATATTTTTGCAAAGTTTATGAAATTTTGCAAAGTTTTAGTGATAGCTGATTGAGATTCAAACGGAGTACTGTTTCCATCTAGATTCACTTTCACCTCTCGATTTATTCTTAGAGTTTGTCTACTTAACGAGCAAAGTTGAACGCGATAACACAGTACGCTGATACATACTTAAATGTGTTAACGACAATATCGACGATTATGAGTATCTCGATGGAGCCAAGCCCCTTCGTCTTTCCGAGGTGTCTGCTGTTCAACACGACATTGATTCAGCCTTCTGTTTTCTGGTTATTATGCCCAAGTGCCAAGCCAAAGGGTGAGAGGTAGTTAATAGGAGGACACAGTGCCGGGTCGAGCTGGAGTTCACGGCTCGGTGGGATAATGAGAGCAATCTGCTCATCTGCTAGCCTGCAACGTCTCGAGTCTTCTGTATTCTCGACTACGACGAATACCTCAGCGGTTTTCATTCAAACTCATACTCAAAGTCAAACTACAAATTATTTATACCTTGAAATCTGGTTCACATTTTTACCTATTTTATTTGCATCGTTAATTTATACGAAATGAAATAATTCACACGTTAATCCTTGGAAAAAATTACATTTTAATGTCGACATAAGATTATGAGGGAATTTAATCTCGATCTACATTTCTTCCAGGAAATATAAATTCCTCATTAACTGCCTATTAATTAACTGAAATATTTTTCTAAATTAATCTAAAACCTAATCAAATTTCATAATATTGAATCTTGTAATAGTCACAAGTTTTGATGGATTGAGTATAAATATATCTCGCGAAGAGGATATTACAACTGAGCAGAACTCGGGTTTGATTTATTGCTATTAATGTAGTTCGTTTTTCCTGTATAGGTGTAACACGGTTGTCTATAAAAGTAAACGTTTCTCACTTCAAAGTTAAAAGACGTTTTTATCTGGCGTAGTCGACAGCTAAGCTGCGTGATCTGGATAGTCTTAAGTCATCGACTATCTTCGTTAATGTCTTGATATCATAACAGAGATTCCTCTGAGAACACGCGACGACGTGTTCATTCATTCGTCTTGTCAATTAAGTAGAAAATGCAATTGAATGAAAATGTTCAATGATTAAGAAATATTAATTGCGAAATTCATGTTTTTAACGAAGTTTCATGGAAATTTTAAACCCACCCAAATGAAAGAATTTTATTTTATTTTATTTTAATCTCATATGTGATTAAATTTATATTGAAAACTGTTGAAAGTGTAATTGAATTATAATAACTGATTTTACGAATGAAAATAAAAGAACGAGAGAAAAAGCCATTTCACTGGGTTTGAATTCCTTATTGAATATCTTTTCGAGTTCGAAACCGCAAAATGCCATCATCATATCAGAGGGTTTTAACTTTGACGTCGCACTTAGGTTCGAAATTCGGTATGTCATGTTTGCGAGGCACTCCGAATAAATAAGTCGACCGACCAATTTGGTCGTGCATCTTTCAGATATTCTTTTCTCGTAACATGATTGTCGGTTCCAAAGCTTGCAGTTTGATCAGATTACCAGCAGATAATACTCAGCTCTGACATATGTCGAGGGAGGAAACTAGAGAGTCAAAGTGGCTCCTTCCTCATTTGATGGAAGGAGATAGCTGTAAAAAGGTAATAAGCTTCTGGTTAGCTCGAATGATTAAAGGTTCAGCATGAAACGAAACTCATAGGTTCCGGTTTAAGATATCGATCAGGAATCTGTCGATGACAGTGTCGGATCCTCTAAGTATTCCCTAGGACAAAAAAAAAAAAAAAAAAAAAAAAAAAAAAAATTT
>JABFQA010001609.1:0-13232 GCA_022817065.1 Probaryconus sp. ZL-2020 | reverse complement strand
ATGAAAGATGAAAGAAAAAAAAAAGCCAAAGAGTTGCATGTTGCGACGATGCAGGGCATTTGCATTTGAATAACAAATTTGCTCGTTTATGACTGAAAATATGCAAACTTTTATCGCGCACTTTCACTTTTTATGCGAACAAGACTTTCTACGAACAATTAAAGGATTAACAAAATATTTGAACGTTATCGTCGTTGTAATGTCGCTTTCGAGAAAATTGCCGTGCGTTAAAGGAGGATGCACTTTTTTACGTAATGATCATCATCGAGAGCAGAGCGGATGTTATTGCGCTCGATATTAATTGCAACCAATGGCCTTTCTTTAATGGCGAACATTTATTCTTCGATTGTGCTCCTTTCTTATTGGGACCAATAAATATAATGAAGTGAATTTTATGCAATTCTCAAGCATTTCTTCGGAATCATGTACGCTGGTTCAAAAGGGCATATTGGAATCACGATAATCTTCACGAATGATGTTCCCCAACAAAATTTTAAAAATGATATCCATCGTCGAAACAATAGAAGTGATCTTTGATTTTCATCAAAGTGTCAGCAAACACTTATACACCAAATTTCATTAATATCTTTGTATATAAATGTGTGTCACTGTTCGAATACTGATAGCAAAGTAAGTTCGAACGATGCCTTTGTAGTTGGATAATTGTGCATTCAACGATGCGAATCCTTTAAAGCAATTGAGATCCACGCTGTAAATCTCGAGACATGCTATTTTCATTTCTTGCGACATCGCTTTAGTATTTATTTTTTAACCGGGTAATCCTTCTGTCATGAAAAAAATGGAAGACTAATGTGCTTTCTAGGATATAACTTCATTCTTGCACAATGATCGAATGGAATTTTGAAGTAGGTAAACGATCAAATTTTCTCCAAAGGATAATCAATCAATTTCCTTTTCATTGTGTTTTAGAAGTAAATTCAAAATTGATTCTAATTGTACGATTTTGCAATTATAAAAAATTATATGAATTTTGGCCATGCTAAAACCTTAACAAATCATTCAACGTTAACACAAAGTGATATCGAAGTCATAAACAAGTGGATTATAAAAGAAAATGAAGAATTATTATGACATCAGTATTACTCAATTGATAGTCGACTGAGAGCGATCATTAAACAGTCTTGGCGGCTGGGATCTGACGAGAAAGAAAGAGATCTAAGCCAGATGGACTCCGTGCGCGGAACAGTGGCAAGCATTAATATTTTTGTCGCAACCGCGGAAATGTGCCCTACTACTACTTCTCTTCCCAGATATAATGACTTCATTAAATACCCGTTTCGCTTGGTTCCTTACTCGACTGTCGAAAGAAATAAGTTTTTTTTTTTTTGTTGTTGTTGTTATTCTATTCAATCCTCCAATCCGTGATTATTTAGCGCAATGTCTTTTCTCTCATGCCGTAATAACGGCGTTAATAATATTTTAAGGACAATTTGCGTCAATCTAATTTACAGCCACTGTACAATTATTCTTATGTAATAATGTGTTTGTTCTAAAAGTCACTAAATTAAGATAATGAAAAAGAAATTATCTGCCTTACTTATGGCCTTGCCAAAACCAATTCACACGATTTCTAATTTTTATTAGAATACGATGTTGAAAACAAAATTTGTTGCACTTGAATTACAATTGAAATTATGATGATCCAATGTCTGATTACTTTATGTATATGATTGTGATTCTGTGTGTGAATGTGTTAAGCTCCTCGTGACATTTATTTCGTTTCGATGCAAGCAATGGTTGACTTGACTTATCACGGCGCTCGCTCGGATAAATTAGCAATGAGCACGAGAAGATAAACGCTTTCATGAATTACAAGACTTGGCTCTGAATCCTGAACTCGCGTTATCGACTTTCACAGATGGGTCATGGAATTTTTGCCTGACCCATTCGCGCGGTAACGATCCAACTAAAGATTTAGCGATCCACGTTGCGCAACTGGCGGGCAGCCACACGTTCGGTTGCTCTTCCTTCCGCAGCTTCTTTATGTTATGTTAATGGCGTCTTACACGTACCCCGACACGACTTTCATGTTACTGAAATTCCTTTGCTCCCCGCAGCATTTCCTTCTTCATATAAACGGCATCTAATTATTTCATATAAATACTTCAATGTAAATTTTATCTGAAAGGAATTAGTGATATAATAACGAAAGTATTACAGCGCGGAATTACCGTATAAAGGATTTTTTATGACGTTACGTTGTTATGATCATAAATATCGGTTTGTAAACATTTCGTACACTGAGAGAAATAATACTGTAAAAATTATTATATTCTATAGTAATAGCGGGATGGTCATCAAATATCTCACAAATTACTATATTTAATAGCATTAATCAATATATTTATTATAAGAATTGTCACTGTTATAGCAAATAATACCATTGAATATAGTAATTTGTGAGATATTTGATGATCATCCCTCTATTACTATAGAATATAATAATTTTTACAGTATCATTTCTCTCAGTGTACAATGTTGAAGTGTTAGAATTGATGTACGATTGTTCCTTAATTTCAAAAATACATTTCACCCCAAACAATCTCGTTCGTGTAACAATAAATTGCAAGAATTTTTACCACGATTATTTCCTACATGCACACGAATCAACACACCCTAAAATTCATAAATATTAATGCCACGATCTAAAATCCACCGAACTAAATTGAATGAAACTCATAACTTCACATTATGCTAATGATCTTTGCGAAAAAGATACCAAACCAGATCTATAATTGAATGCCTTACGTATTACGCATTGTGTGGCATTCGTCGTAAGCAGTTGGACATTTCCGGTGTGTGACTTGTCGTCGCAGAATACAAGAACCCGATTTGAACAGCGGTCGGAACCACCGCGAGCAGGTGTCTGAACCTTGAAACTCCCGCTATCAGCGTTGAACTTTCAACACTTTGAATTGAGATGAATGTAACGGCGCGCGATACATAGCGTATATGGCATTCGCGCACGTTGCATGGCTGCGGAGATTATAATCGCGTTGCCTGCATTACTTGAGCCGGCTCGTCACATGTTTGAACCCTTCACTGCACATGTGGGCTACGCACTTCACGTGACACACGTGCTTCGTAATCGGACATGGAACATGCATATATCGCTTTAAGTGCGAGCATAATTCACTGCCACGCTGCTAGAACATTTTTCCATTAAGCTTTTGCCTGGAATCTCGCAAAGTTCAACACGTCCGAGATGATAATCTTCACTACCCTGATGATTCCCAATGAAGCGAAGTCATGTCCGTAATAATCTTAATAGATCTCACTTAAACTTAGTTATAAAAGAAATTTTAATGGATGGTTTTTCATTGGAAATTCATTAGTGGTATTTTTGTTTGGTTTTTAGGCTGAAAATATCACGACGACGTTGATGATGAAAGTGGATTTAGTAGTATTTATAATTGCTTGCACGATGACATATTGATTTACGACGAAAAGGAAATTGGGTTGAAAATTCTGCTATCGAGATGATAGAAAATGGATTTGTGTTGTCAATAAGTATTTTTTTTTTTTAAATTTATTGGTCACGCTGAAAATGCAAAATTATTGATGCAATTATTGATGGTATAAAACATTGTGATTGTTACAATGTTTAAAATCATATTGCGGAAACTTTTTAATTTGCACTTAATTAATGATTTTTTCTTCTATGGATCTGAGAAAAATGTATTACGCAAAACAATCCTCCTAATCCTTTTATATAATCAACAAACGACGACTTTTCAATTAGAATTATTCTCATGGATGAATTCATATGTATTACTCGGTTAATTTCAACGTTTTCAAGGTAATAATGTAAAACCTTTTAATACGTGTTATTAACAAGATAATGATGTGAACGACGTGTCATTGTTAAAGAGGTAAAACTGAAACTAAAGTTAAAACTTGAAATGAAATTTATCTGTGCGCGGGATTGCAAAACGTATATATGGGGATAGGATGAAAAAAATTCGCGCGATTCGCGGAATACGAATAGAAAAGTTTGATGTTAAATGTCGAAAATTAAATAATTGCTGCGTCTTGTAACAGTCTCGTTGTAACCAACCGACGTTTGCCTGTTCCCACGATTATCTTCACTTAATAAATCTTCAAATGCACATAAAGCAATCTTTATTGTTAATATACATATAGCGGTATATATATATATACACATTAACAAACGGTTATAATGTTTTATTGTTTCATGTTTAATATTATGTTACCTGATAAGAATAAACAGAGAGTAAAAAGTAATAAAATTAAAAATTATTTAAATTTATAAATGTTGATTTTATGATAGAAACGGAGATAATTGTCAATTCTTTAGGGAAGATTATTTCTTTAAATAAATGAAATTACATAATTTTGCAAACTTATCGGAAATTCTTTATCGTGAATGGAAAATAAATAACTGTGATTTTTGGCACGTGAAATTTCGATATAGAATTGAATATCTATTGAGAAAATGCTACACGTCATTCTCCCAGATTTATATGTACGTTTTAGCCAATACACGATTTGTACACTCGTCACGGATTATCACTTGGCAGTATTAACCATAAGCGTATGAGTTAACCCGTGAAATTTTCTTTAGCAATTGTGCGGTTTTGCAACGTGAAAGATAATATCACGTGCTCTCAGATTCCGTCCAAATTGGTGTGCCCAGATGGTGAAACAGGCGATAGTCAATTTACAAATCGCAGATTGTTCGAGTAATAATGAATCGTCATTCTTTGCGGTTAAACGAGTAATAAAGAATTTCAAGCGGCAACAAAAAAATGAAATATGAAGTTGAAGTTAAATGAGAAATTAAATTAGCTACTTCTCTTTGTAATATTTTCACAATTAACACGTTTGTGGTTATGAATTAAAACACAATAAATGTCCGCGCAATTAAGCAAAGGGAACGGGAGTGGGGAAAATTAAACAATTATTGAAGATGTGATTACGTGTTTTTACGGGGTAATAAATTAGTGATTGTGTTTCGTGTTTAATCATTTTCTATGATAAACGATTATTGTAATTAACCGTATAATGCGTTCCGATCATTTGTCAAGTTTTCAAAGTCATAAATGTGATTTTCTCATTATTTTCATAAGGTCGTAAATAATCGGGTCTTGGGAAGTTAATTAATTTTGCTCTAATTAATATTCGATTAAGTGTTTGCTAATTTTATGAAACGAGAAATCATTTATTACATGTAAAAAATATTATTAAACATTTAACTTTGTTTAGTACAGTTTGGTGGAACGGTGATGAAACTGTCGTGCATTTTTGCCATCTTGTTGTAATTTGTTTCACCTCGAAAGTTTAGTAGCAACTTAAAATACCAATAAATTATCGAATTTCTTTATAGCGTTTAATTCTGTTTTATCTATACTGATAGAATAAACTAACATTCTGTCGGTGACTTTAGACACAAAGTCTAAATTGTTACATTAACATATTTGTTCCTTCGGTGGAATTTTACAAGAAAAAACAAATTGAAATTTTTGTTCTCATTATTTTTCAGGCAGACCATACATCTCCAGAGACAATAACATCGCACAAAGACCTTCTAAGGCGAGGAACCCAGGTGAGTACACGAGCTTTTATTGTCCTTTTAATGTAGGATAAAGTTAAAACAAAGTTTATCTGATCCGCGCGCTAAGCATAAACTATAATAATATTATAAAGTGCATTTTAACATAATGCCCCGTCGGCGAGTTCATTTTATCGTTTCAGTAAATATCAATCCTGAAACGGCGAGAGCCGTTCAATTGGCTCTCCGCGTGCATAGTTCATTCGCGGTAATCCGAGTACTTTGTTAATAATGTAGAAGGAAAGAAAACCGCAGTTATCCCATAAATCCTTAGGATTTTTCACTGCGGTCACGAGAACTCGATCTCAAACAATACTTGAGGCGCGGGTGCATTGCATTGCAAAGCATTCCACGGGCTCGACTCAAGGCCTACGTGCGGTAACCGACAACCGATTCATCGACAATAAATACCCAACGCACAGTCATCCCTTTATTGACAAAAAAAAAAAAATGTATTATCGATTAAACTGTATTTCCTAATACGTTTTACAAATTTTTGAGCAACATACCGCGATTGTTGGTAAATGATAATTTTTTCTAAACTAAAAAATGTGATCATGGGAATCATCGTATTCGTCAATATGAAACAAATTCAATCATTATTAATTATAATAATGACATAAATTATTGTTAGTGGGAATAGAATAAATATAATTTATGATTCTAAACACAAACATAAACGATTAAATAATATTCTACGATATCTATTGCGAAATGAAACAACAATATGTGTCAAAAAATGTAAAAAAAAAAAAAAATCGTTTGAAAAACATGCCGGGAGTCTAATGGTTAATAGCGCTTTCTCAGTAGAAATAACAACGCCGGTGCTGTATAAACATTTACACCACTGCGATTGGCATGAAAAGAAATGACAAGGCGCCAGTTTTCTTTTCCATCGCTAATCATTAACCATTATTATTCTAAGAACACAAAAAGTGCAATAGTACTTGGTTAAGAACAACGCCATCTCAAACAGAACTCGCCTATAAATTCACCATCACCTATCGAACGTGCATTTACATAAATCTTAAATTCTAAAAATTTTCTAACACGTTAACATTAAGCAACAGAAGAACGTTAACAAAAAAGTATTCCTCTCCTAATTATACTGTCTAATTACATATTATTTACTGTCGGTCATTATGTTATTTCACACGTTTCAAGTCAATACATACACAATTTACTTATTTTACATTTACTTATTTTATATGCAATTTATGAAAATTTTGAATTGCAAGTCATGCATGCAAATTGCCACGAGCAACAAAGTACAAAATCCTCCATAAAATGATAAAAAAAAAAAAAAGTCTATAATTCTATAAAATGTGAAATGGTTCTTTTGAAAATGAAAGAGAGTCAATTGCATGTAATTTATAACGCATCCAGCTAACCTACTTTTGACGTGCAAAGGGCATTATGCAGATTCACAAGACGATTAATTAGCATTGCAAAATTATAGTAATTGAATTGCATGGCGATCAGACGGAGTCATTGTTTTCAGTGTGGTATCTGGCGCAGATCGTCTGGATATCGTAATGTCACATTACATACCACGATTCAAAAATACCGGATTCCATTTGCTCCGAACGCGAGCCTTCCTCAATCGCTAACACACAACGCTGACCTTTTCTAACGCGAGAGACTTTTCGCGAAGAAAAGTTCGTTTCATTCGCCACATAAATTATTCGCTCTTGATTCTGTGAGAATATATATGCGAAGGAAAGTGTGACTTTAGTACAGGCATAAAAAATTTATGAGGTCAAGCAGTGCCAAGCATGTTGGTAAATTGGATAGGTGATCGTTAATCAATTTTTTTCCTGCTTTGTTTAATCTTGTTATGTATGGTACTGTGAAAGTTGACGAATTGTTCAAAATTCAAGTTAAGGAATCATAAAATCATCATTAAATGTTTTATCTTAAAGATTTTATTTTTTAATAAAGATAAATCAACAGTCTCATTTTCCACAATGAAAATTCTAATCTTGCAACAATCATTAAAAAAAAAAAAATAAAAAGCAAAATAAATTCAACACTGATAACACAGGTATCTGTATCACGAGCGTAATTTCAAACAAGAAGCAGTCTTAGTTGTTGACATAAATCATTTATTTCATAGTTTGGCTAATTATCGGCATTCCACGGATAATCCAAGTGTAATAAACGCCCACACAATGGCAAAGTGGAGACAACTATATGAAAAGAAATAACATGATTGACGTGGTTGCAACATTTGACAGGACTATATATTTCGCTCATTATTGTTATACCTATTGAATTGACTAAAGCAGGGTGTCACAAAGAAAATTCCTCGCGAGGTTTCATACGTAAACACACGACAACTTCCAGACAAGATGTCGATGCGAAATTCAGACAGAAACAAAAGCTTTGGATTAATGATTCATATGATATCATTTTTCGAACTGATAAAGTGGACTGGAGTGAGATTACAGTTGACTATTTCTTGACTCTTTGATCTATGTACTGGTTCTGATATCAGTGTGTCATAGGACATGCACCGGAAAAAAAATCTTAAAGAAAAGAATTATACAAAGAATTGTGATTGGAATTTTAAATTCCTTTCTAAAAGAATATTGAAAAAAATGAAGATTTATGCGAACGAGAAAAAGATAGATTACCGTTGATAAGAAATGTTACTGGAAACCCGCGTAGTTTAGTGGAAAACAAATTGATGTTTGAGACAAAGGCAATTGAAGTGAAATTCTTGAAGCAAAGTGTAATAAAAATAGAAATAAAACACGTGTTCGTTCACATTTTTCTAACAACGTTTATTCCATTAGATTGTAATGAATCTATAGCTTGCTAATTAACATAGATAATAACTCTAATATCGGTTTCATCAATTGAAATTCTGTAAATAGCCTTGGTGTTATGATAAATTGCTCATTATTTAATGGAGTGAAACAATACATTTGATTTTTATTGGGATTTATCTCATTGATCATCCTGAGACCATAAACATATATATTGATTTGATTAATTTATTCCTAAGTAATGTAACTAATGAAGTATATCAATAATTACACGGCATTATTGTGTGCGTTTGTATGGTTGTGTTGAATTTATGTCTAAGCTCACCAGAATAGATACCATCATTTGCACTTAATACGTCATGTTAACTGCACCTGTCTAATCAAAAATTTCATATCAAGAGATCTTTTATCAGGATCTTAATTACAGATGTCAGACTTCATTCCGAATCTGATATGCTAATGTTCATTATTAATTATAATATGTTTCTTGAACATTTCAATTCTTCAGATATTTGCAATATTACTTATAAAATTGAAAAAAATTTAGAAGATTACAATTTGTGAAGACAAAAAAAAATAATTTGTTAAAGAAACGGAAATAATTCTGTATAATCTTTATGTAATCACTTGAATTTATCAATAAATAATCAATAAGATAATTGAATTCTTTATCGATATGCTCGTGTGCTAAAATGATACATTGATCAATAAACAATAAACAATAGAAGGATATTACAACCAATAATGATCAACAGTAAATTATCAATAATAAATAAGATAAACAAATAATAAACTTAAAAAATAGAAATCATATAAATCATTTATATTGATTGAATACTGATCATCTACTGATTGTTCAAACGATCACACATAACAATAATCGATTTTTGATCCAACTTATTTTTCCATTAGCTTACAGAGAAAATTATGATAACCAATTTGATCTCTGACAATTACATATATTCACAATACAATTTCGACCGCAGCTCAACCGCTGATCATTTCAAACTTAATTCGTCATATGAATTCAATTCAATTCAATTCCCTGTTACGTTCTTAAAGCCGGAAGTTTAGGGGTTGACCACCAAAGTGAAATCTGATTCCCAGAAGGTATTCATTTTGTGTTTCCACTGTCTAATATTCCTAAATAATGATGCCTTATAAATAATCTTCAATTCAACAACACAAAGCTTCAAGAGAAAGAGACAATGAAAAGTAAAATGGTAATGTTAATGTTATGAATAAAAGCCCGTTCGATTCGCTTTGGAATTGGATAATGGCAGATAGTTATCAGTGCAATTTTATTCTCTTAATAAAGCACGACAATAAGCGGCACGTGATTGCAAGTACAGCAAGTACTTTTTGGAGGCAAAACGATTACATACTTTGTAGCCTTCCCAACGATGCTATTGGCGCTATAGAGAGGTTAAGAGAAAGGTGCAGCATGTGCTCGCCACACGTGTTAGTAGCGTATGTTCGGTCAATGTACTTTACGCTGACCACCTAATATTCAATTTCATTTTTTTTTTTCATCTAGGAAATTATTGTTGGTTATTTATACAAAATGGTTTAAACAACATTTAAATTTCAATTATGTAGAAAGTGTAAACTGAGAAACAAAAATCTAAAATGTTCAACAGACCCGTTGTAGGAAACATGTAAAGATATATCTCTTGTCATTATAATTAAATACATATTCATTCAAATTGTGGATTTCATAGGGAAATCCATTTTTGTCCACGCCATATCAATTTGTCTTCAGTTTAATTAAACGAGAAGGAGAGATACGCTTATTATCCAGTTTTCTTTAATTTAATTCTTCTTAGTTGACCCCAGTTATAGGATTCAGAAATTGTAATGTGGGGTATTATCATACCCCACACCGCATAAAGTACATTCTCTTAAATATCATTATACGAAGAAGAAGAAACCTATGACCTTAATAGATATTAAATATTTAATTGGCAATAACATGGTTTCAGATAAAATGCCTCCAAGATGCATACATATAAATTAATATATTATTTTTAATGACTTAATTAAAATTAATTGTAACTATGGCATGAAACTAAATTAGTATAGTTATTACAGGGTACACATTTCTCACAATTGAAATTCTGTATACATACTTATATATGCAAAGTCTTTTTAATAGGGATCAAACTGACTTCATCATATTGATTATTATAAATTGTAAAAGAAAGATCCATCTAAAGATCTAACTGAGTTAAATGAAATGGTGTACTCGATAAAATGAGAATATTGTCTTTAGAATATAAAATAAAGTACTTGCATTAACAATTTCTTTTCTTTATTCAGCGTACATTATGTAAATCTCAAAGATAATAGGCAATTGCATAATTGTGCGAAATTTGAATAGAAGGTAATCGATAATCGGTCCTAATTTCAAACGGATCTATATACCACAATAATGTAACGTATCATAGTGCATACATAAATACATCATTTTGTTTCAAGAATCGATCCGTTTAAAGATAGGGACATTCTTTTAGACCTTTGGCAATTCAGTTCGCAATTTCACCACGATTTCCCCACATTATTTGACTTTGCAATAAGCTATTCAATGCATCTTCTTGACTTAATCCTATATCTCATTATTTAACTTAGATGGTTAACAGAAATCTATTAACTTTACTTTGGATTTTAAGGTGGTAGGAAAGTAAAATAGAAACTCTTGTAAAATACCTAAAGGATTTAGTAATTTCCTTGTTTAGAATAATAAAAAATTCTGTTACTTTATTTTTTTAATGATTAACACGAATTACAAGAAATTGTTGTCTGTTACTTATTATGCTTTTACGTTATGAACTTTTGTGTTCCAAAAGAAGGTGAAACCATTTTACAAGATACTTAACGATTTCTGCAGCTCGTTAATAAGTTATAACAAATTGTCGAGTGGAGTTGCAAAATGCCTTTTCTATTTTTTAAGAAGCATCGTGATTTTTATTTGATCGAGCACCTAGCTGCTCTTTAAAGACGATTTGAAATGTTGCGCCACAGAACCTGCATTGTTATGCCAAAAGTGCACGTTTATAATGGATGAATCATTTTCTAACATCGATCGATAGGTCGAGAGTCTCGTGTGCATTGTTTTTGCACTTTGTAGCATAGATTGTGTTGCTTTGCTTTCTCCGAGAAAATATATATATTTTTTTTTTTTTTTTTTTTTAATATTATTAAGGTACTTTAAAATATGAACAATTTTTCTTTTCTGTTTATTATTTAAAAATTATTCACAAATGGTTTACACAAAAATTACAAATTTTTCTAACAAAATTTATTCAACAAATTTACTACACTGACAGGAAAATATATTGCGCTCATTGATTTGATGGTATACGTTGTAATTTTTCATCATTTATTTTTCTCCGTGTATTAAAATACAAATATTCAGTTCAACGTTAAATTAATATTTAAAATAAAAACAAAATTAAACTAACAACATAAATAATAAATGAAGGGTAATTTAATTCTTATTAATATTGTTCTGTTTAATTAAAATGTTATTTTAACCCTTAATCCTATTATTTTACAAATTTGATTCAACTAGAAATGTGTAATTAATATTTTAACTGTTTCTTGGTATAATGTTTCAATTTATATTATTTCTTGTCTTAATATATAGCTTTTTTATGGCGTGTGTTCAAAGAACCAATATAGAAAGTGTATGGTCAGGTTAACTTGTTTTATTTTCGGCACAATCAGCCTTTTATTTGCTGCTCCACTAAATAATTACGTCAGTAGACAGTAACGCAATGCATCGCTTTGATAATGCTTTTTGATATTACGATCTCTTTCTTTAAAATGGCCTCATATAACATATTTTACTACCAAAAATATACAGATAACTGATATTTATAAACCATTGGATTACATTCTCATTTTACATTTTACAATGAAACAGTTACACTTTTAGAAATTTTCTCTTAAGAGCATGTGAAAGGCGATTTATTACCTACTGAATTCGTACAATTCATTTTGTCTAAAATTTTTAAGAGTATAATTAAACAATAATTTTATAACTATCTGTATTGTTAAAATGTAATTTATATACTCAAAAAAATATTTTTAATACAAAAATATTGTTCAGTTAATGATCACCGTAAATTGGTTTAGCATAATAATAATTATTCTTAGTGTAAGAATATATTTCATTGGAATATATTATTCTTATCACAATCGGAAATATTTTTAACCAAATATTGACTGGAAGATCGAATTGTGATAAGAATAATCGTGTTATGCCGAGCAGACCTTTTTTTGAGTGTATACCATAAAAAGTGTACTGCTACATTTTAATTAATTCTTTCCCCTCATTCACACTATTATATCACAGTTTAAGACCATGACACCCCGGTATACAGAGGAAGGGTTAAATCATGCTTTTATAGCTATAAAACAATATATTTCTTATCAAACATTATTATTCGTTCAAGTATTATTTATTGCACAAAATAAGAACATTAAAAGCGTCTTGTTGCCGGAAGCGCGAGTAACAAATATATCGTAAATCTTAAATCTTCTACATATGAAAAGATTTTGACTTTGAAAATTCAGTTAAGAGTATGTCAAAGTTCTGCTGTCAAGGAGTTAGTGTCTTTTATTTTAAAAATAGCAATAAAGATGATTTTAATAAAAATAATGTTTAACAACGATTCTTTACTCGCGGAAAAATATCAATAAATGAGAATTTTAATATTAATAAGAAAATTTGTCGAGTTATTTGAAGACTCATTTTTCTGTGACGAGTTTATAAAATACTGCTTTAGAAAGTTGGATCGACACTTTGCGGGAGAAGTGTAAAAGGGGAAATATTTTAAAATTAATTTTCGAAAAAAGCTAACCAT
>JABFQA010001608.1:0-13235 GCA_022817065.1 Probaryconus sp. ZL-2020 | reverse complement strand
AAAAATTATTTAAATATTTAAAAATTCCTTTTTACTATTTCTTTTTTCTTTTTATATGGATTTTTATTTTTCATGAGATATTGTTTCTAAAATGAATACAATTTATTTTTATAATGGGTAATAGAACTCTGAATCTGTTTCTATTTCTGAATAGAATATACATAAAATGAAATTATTTCAGTACACGTGTAAGCTCCTAATGCTATAACGGTTAGCTGTTATATTTTGACGTAAGTTTGTACATTGTCAAAGTGCACTCCTGTATCGTTATAGCTTTCTTGCATCTATAATTTACTCTCGACCTTCGTCTTGTTTTTGCTCTTAACCACTGTAGCATCAGCTTTGTATCGTAGCAAACCACGCCCATTAGCTTACAGAGCTTACATTTGAGATTTCAAAATTCACTATTATGTTAATTGAAATTACTTCTTTTTAATATCTCACGCAAAAGTACACTAAACTAACGAATGCATAAAAATAATTAAATTCCCTCTTTGTTGTATTATAATTTTCCATAACAATTTTTCTTTTAATGTCCGAAATTAAACGTTAATTTTGTGCACTATCGTTGATGCGAGAAATATTCAGGGGAATGATATGTAATATCTCATAAAATAAAGAAACACGCGAGACAGTGGCGAACATCATGATAGAGTTGCAGTACTTTCCATCTCAGCGATGCCGACTCGTAACTACTGCATGGCGGCGGTAAATACATCGGAATCTAGATCATAAATTTGCGCGCTTTTTCAGGGGACGGTATTAAGCCGCAACAGTGCGCGTTAGACGAGCGGAAAAGTTTTTCAATTTACGAATAAAAATTCTCACGACCGCATTTATATTTGATAATCTCGATGGTCGTCTCTACTCACACACTCGCTGTCGGCCATAATTCCTCACCCTCTACATTGGCTACGTCAGTGTGCTTTTTAATGTTTATACGATGTATCGATACACAAATGATCCTCCCAAAAAATCTACATCATATATATTTGTGTGTCAACAACAACGATAAAAATTAGCCCGATAAAGATAAACCAATTTCAGTACTTTCAATGATGTTTACCACGTTTTATAACTTTAATTCTACAGATTTTTTTTTTTTTTTTTTTTAATTAAATGTCATTCAAATGATTTACCAGAAAAAACATGCACATAAAAAAGTTAAAAAAGAAAATGGAATTCATTGAACACTAGTGACATATTTAATGAGACAAATTTACTGAGTTTGAAAATTAAGCTCATTGAAATCAATCTTTGTCGTATGCGGGTCATAAAATGAACTTACGCCTCTGAATCTAACTAAACCAGTTTTCGCTGTTAGTAAAATAAGATTTTGAAAAGTGTTACATCATCGAACAATAGACTGTTAATGACATTCAAGGTATCTTTCATTAGCACTTATATACGATCATACAATTGTGGTCGATTTGGCGCGACATGAATTATGTGAATAGAGGGTCATCGAGTTCATCCATTTCACGGTTTATCTTTGCAGTGCGTACGTGCTTGCAAAATTGCGATCATATTGAGCTATCATATTCTCAACTTCTCGTTAAACTGTAATAACACAGGTTGTGCTGGAAAGGTATCAGTTTGATCAATATAAAGAAAGTTCTCATGGAAAAAAATAGCTGTTAGCAAGGTACTAAAACTGGATATATATACCTTAACTATTGTACATTATTCTAGTCGATGATGTAGTAATAAAATGTATGGCTAATGCAGTTTATTTATTTTTTATATGACGGGATATTATTTTTATTATCGTTAATAATACTGATCGAATAGAGGTAGATGAATAACTTTATCTGCAGCATATAACTGAAAGGGAGCAAAACACTTAAGATAAAATGAAATTTCTATAACCAAGGAAAATATTCTGATATTTTTTATGCGTGGTACTGATTATATCTATCTCACAATACACTATCCTCAAACAGTATAATCTAATTTGTTTGTTGATGATTTCAACAATCGTAACCATAAAATTTTACTATACCCATAAAATACAAAATTACCTATCATTTTAATTTACTATAATTGTTTTTGGAACATTTAAAATAAACGTTTCTTCAAATAATCCTAAAAATATATTTTGGAGCGTATACGAAATTATTTTACGATGGACAAATTTCTGTACTCACTCGTTCCGAAGCGATGATCCATACGATGGCCGAAATGATTTTCAATCTTCATTTTATTTTCCGAGCCAATTATCAATTATAGTCCTGTTGACAGAAATCACATTGTTGTTATTCCAGCACTATTTTAAACATTCGTTCTTTAAGCAAAAGCACGTCCTACACTCCGAATTAGAATAGAGAGTATTTACATTCCACGCGCGTCCTTCAATAATTTCAAGTGCGTTATTTTATTGTTAAGTTACAGCTACTGTTGGCGCGTCTGCGTTTCGCTTTTCAAAGTAGTGCATCCCGAAAATTGAGTTTCCGCTGTGTTTCACGAATACTGTTTCTCTCTAACTTTCCCCCTTTACGTCCTTTATTTACACGACTGTTCCTTTGGACCCTCATTATATTTTGGTTATTTGTTTTTGAGAAGGAAATTGTACACAATTCACTTGTTTATCGATTGAAAAGAATGCCGGAATACGTTCGACGATATACGTTCACAGAAAAAAGCCATTTCACAATACAAACTAATTTTCCACACAAATAACAGTATTTGAAATTTTAATTTAAGATCTCGTTTAAGTGCAAGTTGAAAACAATGTTAAGGGTTAGAACGCAACATTTTAGTAACAGACATTTATAACGTTAGCTGTAATTGGAATACGGATTATCAACAATTACGCGTACTTTAAGTTATTAACGTTGAAATTATATTCAAATATAATCCAAGAGTTTACCTTCTTTCTGAACTAATGACACTAATTTAGATGGAATATTCGTGTAAAAGTTATATAATAACGATTGGATAATTATGTAATTTTCATATTGAGTGTAAAAATGAAAGTATTAATTATTATTCCCATTTTCATTGGCTCATTGTGTTCAGTCGATCTTTTAATTATTCCTATACTGTAATAATAACAGGATAACTAGGTCGTATAGATCGGGCAATCGAGCGAATAGAGATCTGATGGAGCAGGTAAACTAATATAGGCATCTGATGTATATTCCTTGCTTCGGGTATTCATATTCACGTAGCGAAAATTTTGCGTGAAACAAACTTCAAATTCTGATGTGTCGAAAATTATACAATTATTTCAAAAATGCGTTTATCTCTGGGTATCAAAGATTATATTATTCACTGTTTTGCGAACAAGATAAAACTTGTTTTTAACTTTATTAATGTAAATAGTTTGTATCCAATAATTTTCCTATCAATTCTATACTTTTACATTTGATCGAATACAATATTAGATAAAAGTACGTTTAATCTAACGTTTATTTGATCAATTTGTGCTAGTTCCACAATGAGAATCGAATTTGCTAAAACTTTTCAAGTTAGTTTGCGAGAAACACTTCAGAGCGACGACAAATAACTCATTTATAATCGAAATTCAGAACCCGAACAGCATATATGTATCTTTGTAACTTATTGTTCGCGAGTTTACAAAGTAATATTACAATGCAAACTTACAAAAAGTAATAACAATTTTTTTTATAAAATAATAATGAAGTGTTGTGCAGAATGCATTAAATATTTACACAGAAAATATTTTTTGTTCGAAAAAAAAAAAGAAATAATTTTGTAAACTATACCATTGCAAATGATTTTGAATTGCAACAGAAATTTAAATAATTTGGATATTTTAAATTAACTAACGATATCGTTCACATGTGAGTATTACATTGTAAAGTATTATATCATTCGAAATGTTGAAGAATTCGTGTATTCAGGAAAATGCTTGCAACGCACCGAGCAAATTGAGAAAGGCGCTGATTTAGCACTATTTTGTATTCTTTCTGTATCCAACATCGAAAATGCGCAAGATGCGTATGCTGCATGATATAAAAACGAACACGTAGAAGGGTAACTCCCCCGGGGATTTCTGTTCGCGTGCCTCGAGTTTGTGGCATGATGCACGAAAGGTGCATGCAAATTTTCTAATGGTTGTTTCACAGATGTAAAATTAATCAATGTTGCGATCATTCATTGTAAGAACGTATACATGACATCAAGAATAGCTTTACGATGCATTCATACATCTACACGACTTTGCAATAAAGTAACGATATAGACGCTCACAATTACCAAAAGTCCAACAAACTCGTTAAAATTTGTATTTTTTCATTTATTTCATCGCGAAGTGTGAAAAATTTTCAGTATAATAATAAAAAAAATTCTAATGTGAATATCGTAGTTAACTACAGGGACTTGTAATGATTCTATAATATGTTTTATTTCGTATCAGTAATATTTTCATTTGCTCTAATTATACCGTTAATATCACTCGTTTAATAGTAAACGTTATAATTTTTAGTGCACCATTATTCTCCGCGCATGTTAATGGCAAAGTTAATCGCATTCCATTAGCGTCAGCTCGCCTGGAATATAAAGCTAAACGGGACCACTTTTGTACCTCTTTCCTGCTCCACTGCTCCTTTTTCTATACTTCATCTTGATTTCTCACCTCATTTTCTTTATATTTATTATTACTATATGACAAGAATTCTTACCAACCAAATAAAAAATCTTAAGACGTTTGCCAGGTATACTTAATATTTTCCACAGTGTCGTATCAAATAAACATTCACGAGCAAATATTAAATCCTAAATGGAACCGCAACTGATAATATTAAAATATTAATTTTTCTTTATTAATTTCTACCAAAAAGAAAAAAAAAAAAACAATCTGCAAATATAATTTGCTCTTTAAGTAATACCTGGCACACAATACCGCATATGAAATCGTATTTCAACTATTCGATATTAACCGTATGTGGTTTCAGCATATGCAGATGAACTTCATGAATATATTCAAGTACTAGAGACTATTAAATTAAGCGAAATACATGTTCGACATTAAGATCCATTGATTTCCTTAACAAAACAACTAAATCATTTCATTGAACGTAATTCCTACTTATTCCATTAATCGTAAGTCAAAACAATAAATACGCGAATTTGACGCAAGCCAAGGACAATTTAAAACAGCAATTAGATTAATGTACTTTTTCGTGGACATTTAAAAGTCTTTAATATCACCATCGTGCACCTATAATTTTACAAACTAGTAGTCAATCGTAGATCGTACATTTGATACCTTCATAAACATGCATCCCCAATGACGTCCTCTTTTTGCGAGCGTCTTACAGTAAATTGGAAAAGTTGTCGTTTATTTATTGGCCATTATTATCGTCGACACTAGAGCTCGGAGGACCGAACGTACAGGCCTTCGTCTTTTATTAACGTCTTTCACATCTGTGTATGGAGCATCGAGGGAGGACAAGATGACAAAGAACGAGGAAAGGAGTCAGCGAGACAGACGGTCTTGGGGAAGTAGAGAAGCAACGACGTCTGTAGCCTCTCGTGCACCCAACATCGTTACCTTCGTACAAGCTCGCCATCTTTTATTTATATCATTAGTACAGCAGGCTTTGGATTCGTTTATACCGCAGCCTCGTAGGACTCATAAGGGCTGCCGCGTTTCCGCAAATTACGCCATTTATACGACAATGCTCTCTTCTGCCTATACACCCTAAAGATTCGCCAGTTACGCCCAAACTAACATTGTCCTGAAAACCCCCGAGCTGCCTCATTACTGGGAGACTTACGCCACATAACTGTCCATCAAAACGACGCGCGGCTAAGAACACCTCTTCGACTCTTACAATCTTAAACAATACATTCACGTCGAGTGTATCGGTTCAATCAAAACTTACCGAGTGGTCGATACTTCTAACGAACCACAAATTTTATGTGCTCGATAAAATATTTTGTGTATATAATGAGGAACCCCTCGGAGCATGCCAATTAATTATTGCTGCAAGAGAAATTGTTTAAATTTGAAAATACCCTAAATAACATTCACATCACTTAACATTGTAATGATTTTTTCGGAATTCGACCGTTCCAGATGAAATTTGATAATATTTTGATTAAAAATTTTTTACCGTCGAATGGAAGGAGTTAAAAAAGTCAGACAAAATCCATCAATAACCATTTCCACAGAAAAAAAACGAAACTTATTTAATATACGTTAGAACTTTAGGTCTACAGAAAAAGAGAAAGAATGATCGACGAAAACAAAAACGAGGTACACAGGTGTTATTCCCTACGCATAAAAATTTGGACCCGAATTTAAGAAAAAAAAAAAAAGTCCTTTAATCTGTCAAGTCCTAATATATTCTACAGAATCTCATTACTTAATCCGCGAATTGCGTATATTTGTACTAAACGTAACGTTCAATACCGAGATGGTTGGCGAATGCCATTAAACGTAGTGACATTTACACGATTAACTTGACATTTATAGTGCTATCGGAAATACTGCAAACCGATACCGTTGGTAAAAGTGAATAAAACGAAAGCCGTCGGGTAAAGTGCGAATAATTTTTCGAGGAAGCGAATACGGGCAAGAGGAATTGCCGCTCTGCGGAATCGATGGGAGTGTTGAAGATTTGGAAATTGCGGACAGAGAAGCGACGGCGGTTAAATAGTGATGCGGTGTCGCAGTTTAGCCGCGACAGTGCCGAGACTGGTCCCTCGAGAGGCATAGCCACAAAATAGGTCGCCGGGAAAATGCACGTCTTCGACTGCGGCGCACCTTACGTCAAAGGGTGGACGTGACAATCGTCGGGGAAGCGTTTAAATTCTCAACAAGGCCTGTGTGTTGTATGAAAGAGCCCGGACGTAAAGTTCACTCGGTCCCACAAGGGACACTTTACAGCGCGCAAGCAAACCTCGAAGAACCCAACAGACAAGCGCACGAACCTTGCCCGAATGTTTCTCTATCCCCAAGCAATTCATGCGCCGGATCTCCCGGCTCTCTTATCGCTACAGACGTACAACAAAATCGTACTCCAAATACGACGCCCAATGACTTTTCCTACACAACAACACCATTTTCCAAGTCATCATTGTTTCATTCCCTCGCCTTTATTCAAGATAATAAAAGGATTGCGTTTATGTGTTTAATATTGAAGTAACATTCAGTGCATATTTATGAATTGCTGGTCACCCTTTGTTTCATGTTTTCCTATTAAATTTTAATCGCCGCTATAAAACCAAGTGTAAATTGGTCAAAGTTTTATCATTTTTTTTTGTTTATCTTTAAAGCAAGCGATAAATTAATTCGCAATTGAAACTGTAGTGTAATAAATGATAAAATTGACAAATTGTTTTGACATATGGTTTTTTTGTTCAAGAAAATATCGAGGATTGAATGTGGCTTTTAATTTATTTAAAATAATCATGCGCTTAAGTCAAGACAATTGAAAGTGAATATATTAGGAAATTCTAATTAGGTGGCAATAAATTCTATTGCATTGGTCAATATATCATGAAGCCAGTAAATTAATATCCTTGGTACCTTCTGTACGTGTATGTTTGTGTATCGTACGGTATGATTCAAATGCTCTTTAGTCAGGGTGCGGTATATTCAAAGTTTAAATGTTAGAATGATAAAACTCCTTTGGAAACCTGACGAAGTCTTGATAAATATTTGTTTAGGAATCTAACGACAGAGACAACTGACATCGATTTGACCTAAATTAGATTATTAGATCTACTCAGTTGTAGACATTACTCTCATTAAAAATGAATTCCACTAAGTTAATCAGGTGTGTACAGTGTTAACATTTACACAAAGTATATATTTGTATGTACCGCGAATAATAGCGTATTTATGGAGTAATGGCATTTTTTTACTACTACACTTAAAACGCCTTTAATATTAAAAATTTTAAAATGTAGTATTTAATGTAGCGTTTAAAAAATGGAGCGTTCTGTGTTACTTCAACTATTATGAATAAAATTTTAATGAAAGCATTTCTGAACATGTTAGTAATATTTAAACAATAATTTACTACAGCTATTCGAATTAACCTCGTTGTGTAGTCGATTAAATTAACATATGTTAGGATTAAGTACTAGGTTTGATAAGATTTCCGTAAGCAATCTTACATGTGAAGATGGAAGATAAAGTTGAAATATTCGAATTGATAGTTAATGGAAAAAGAGAATGCATTTACTTTATACCTTTATCAACTTTATTGTGTGCAATATTTGAATAAACTGTTTCCTGGAACGAAATGAAAATAAAGTTAGTTTTACATTCCATTTGAAAATGTATGAAATCAAATTTTGTAATTATAAATTATTTGTAACATAAATAACAATAAATTATTTTAAATTATTACAATTTCATAAACCAATTTGTTATACAAATAATAAAATATATAAATAATTATGCTTATATTAGTTTCAAGTATTTATACGACTAACTTATTAAAATACATCTAAGTTTGATGAAGGAGTTTCGAATTTCAAGAGCCATAATTTCATCAACTTATTCTAAGGAATGAAAACTTCAAACCAATTAAACTGATTAGTCTCTAATTCAAAATTGTCATCTGTTTTACAAAATTAATTTCTGATCTCATGTATTGAATAAATATGTTTTTCAGATATAAATTAGTAATTTAATTAAATCAGAGTTTGCATTTTAAAATATTTAGTGCTATCAATAAATAATAGTACAATAAAATGTAATAATAAAACGGTCGTAATAATCTATTTTAACTTATGCACTGTGAAATTTATTATCGAAAGCTCGTATATTGAAAAATTCATGTTTCAGACAAATTTTGCCAAGTGTCGTTACAGGATCAATACGGTAATCAATATTTGGAATTTGTATTCACATAAAAGCTGGGATAAACAGTTAACACAGAAGCATAGATATTTTATGTAAGAAAACTATGAATAATACATGAAGAAAAATTCTTGATCATGACTGAAACATATTTCTTTTATTATTTTATCATAAGCATAATTTATAAAATAATATTTAGAAGGAATTATTAAAAGGACAATATCCTGCATTCCCAACCAATTTTTATGAATATCATATAAGAAACAAAAAAATTTAATATTTAAATTTGACATAGCTAAAAACAGCTCCATTTTTCGCAATAATAAAACAATAAGCTTTAATAAAATTTATTTTTAATATTAAAATGGAATTGTCACAAAAGAAATTAAGCCGAATGGACGGAAAGCAACATAGAGAAATTAATGTTCGTATAACGTCGAAAGAAGATTATATTTTATATTTTAAACCAGCACTAAAAATCTTTCACAATAACTAGAAAAGTAATAATTTCAAAAGTACTTTTTTCCTGTTACATTTTAGTATACTCTACAAAATAAACGTTTACGGTAAGTGAAATTGAGGTTACAGTAAGCGAACGCCACTTACGATAACCGAATTTTATATACCCTTTTTCTTTTTCAAAGAGTATATTTTTCAAATTAAATGTTACTGTTATTCATAGTACGTTAAAACGTGGTCGCAAATAATGATTTCAAGTCGTTATCAAATATACTTTTTTTTTTTTTCATTTCACGAACAGATGCTAAATAAATGGTTAAAACTTTATAAAAAGAAAAATTGTATCCGAGAGGAAGCATAATTTGCATTTCCCTAAAAACGATTCTTGTTCTTTGCTTTGAAATTAACTGATGCAAAAATCTGAATTAAAACATGAATCGTACATTGACTCTGCGATATCATAAGTGTTATTAAAGCGAACGTGTTACTGTATCAACGAAAACGAGTATTCCGCGAAACAATGAATCTATTAAAATTCCAAAGTTACAAGGACAGCGGAGTAACAGCAGCAGGAGTCCATAGACCTTCCTTGCTACTATAATTTTACTCCCCGGGCAGTCTGCGAAACGATTACGAGTTTAGCCGTCACAGGCAAAGATGGACGGCCAACAGCCGCTGGCGTAGCGTACACACAAGTGCATGCCACGCTGTAATGTCGGCAAACAAATGGACAATAGTCAACGGCCAATAAACAGATCCGATCTGGACCGCGTCCCAAGCTGTGCTAAGCATTTGCAGGAATCTGCTGCGCTTCGTGTGGCCTGATTAAGAACGCCGCTGCTATTCATGTCCCCCGATATGAAATCGAGCACCAAAGCGATTCAACTACACTGTAATATGTTCCCTCTTCCTCCTCATTTTATTATTATTCCGACATTTCTATTTCCATATCATCATCGTCATCATCATCAAACGGTTTAAACTAATCACTGTCATCTTCCTATAAAAATTTGCACAATTTGCAAAACAATTGAATTGAGAAGGATTCAAGAGTACATCTCCGAGTGTGATTTGCATTCGTAAAAATTGCACGTTAAAATAATGTACTTTGGGTTGACACTTGAAAAATAATAGTTACAGCCCCTTTAAATTTGTAACCGATTGTCCTGTTCGCAAAGGCATACGTATCCGTACTCACGTGTTTATACTCTCATGGAGATAGATGTACATGTGTACGGTGTATAGGGTAGGATCGATCGACCAGTCCCCCGTCTGCTCGCGTATTCCAACTAATTAATGCCATTCAACTCGGCAGTTCGGTACTGTTCCCGGTTGGGGGGGGGGGGATCTCGGCTCTCGCATTCGGGATCGGTTTGATCGGTCCAACGCGCAACCAAGTCTCAAGGGCCTTTTCTCATCCTCTCGCATACTGTTCCTATGACGTATGCATGCGCTATCGACTGCATAGGATGTTACGGTTTCAACATCACGTAACTGATACACGCGAAGTTATGAAAATGCATTTGAGAGTTCAAAGGACTGATATCATCAGTCTCTACCAATTTCTATTAGATGAAAAATGTGCCAGGAATAACTTCACGGTTTGTTGTCGAGTGTATTCCGCTTCGGCTGATACGCAAGTCACAAAAGAAAATTTAATTACTTCTGATATCGAAAGACATTAAAGTGTTAGGTTTATAATTAAATTTTTCTAATACTATATTTCATTTTACGTACAATAGAAAAAAGGAAATTGCCTCATAATTTTGACACTTCGTGAATTTCGACTAATTTTAGCACGAATAAGCAAAATGTATGAACCCATGCAGAAATTGCCAACGCCGCGCCGACAAATACAGTTGGCACGACATTGGCACGACGTTTATAAGCGACCCTGGGCTGTAAACATTGGGCCAACGTTGTATTGATGTTTTTGCCAATGTTTAAACAACGTTGGCTATCAACATTGGCTCGATCTTTTTGCCGATGACCGTACCTTGTTGACCCAACGTTGTTTATATCGTTCTTCATCAATGCATTAATTAATTATTAATAAAGTATATTTATTATTAGTTATTTTTAAATAATGTTTAAATAATAATATTTTACTAATAGTATTTATTATTAATAATAGAATTGTACTTTACTATTGTATTTTATTATTACATTCTTCATATATTTTATTATTAATATAATATATGCGTAAAAAACATTATTAGATTCCTTTTTGTATGAATTGTATGAATCTTTCATTATTAGATTCCCTTTTGTATGATTTGTATGAATCTTTCAATATATTAATCTTTTATACATACATATCATAAAAATATTATTGAAAGTACTGTATTTATGAAGAAAGAGTTCTTTATTTTAGTATACCACTTCTAAAGTGATGAATGATCAAACACAGAATTAGTGTAATGGTTAGGGATATATGCGTAGGACAAGCATACGAGAAGACACAGGTTCAAAATTCCCCGAATTCAACGATATTTTCAGTAAGTTAGAAAAATAAGAAACAATCAGAAATTAGTAAATTCAATAATAATAATTAATGCTTAAATAACAATAATATAATCAATAAATAACAAATAAAGTAGTTATTATTTATTTTTTTATACATCGGCAAACAATATTAATACAACGTTGGCACAACATCGGCAACCGACGTTGTTTCGACGATGGCTGCCAACAATGGACCGATGTTACATACCGATCTTCCGCCAACGTTGGCCCAATAGTAATTTGCCATCGTTGTGCCAACTTTTGCCAACGTTGGCCCAACGTTGTACCAACTGTCATTTTCTGCTTGGGAACGTTCAAAGATCCTCGTATCCTGTCGGTGTAATAAAACAACATAAGGCAAAATTCGTTATACATAAAGTCAACGTGATATTATGATTTCGTGAACGAGGAAAAATAAATATTCAATTGCAGATGGGACACCCTCTTTTTACGAGAGAGACGTGGCGCACGGCACTTATACATCGAGTGGCATTGTTGTCGAAACTGCAAAGACTTTATTAAAAATTGCAAATGGTTATTTTTTAAATGAAAGTGCGAGAGTCAAAGGATAACTCGATCGTTCAACAAGTGAAATATATCTCATCGCACAAGCCAGAATGTTGTGTAAATTGAACGCGTATCCTTCAGTTTGCATCCTCATCTCATACAGTTTGCAAATGAGTTCTCAACTCAAACACTGTAAAATACCGACATCTCATGGGGCATCGACAAAGCACGCGTATGAACTCATCAAAGCGAAGTGCAGAATTTTGGCAACTTTTTTTTCTTCTTTTCTTTTTTTTTTTACCTTTTATCGTTATTATTTCAGAAACTAGTATACCTCGGCCAAGCAAGCAATTCCAGACGTTGCGATTTTAATCTCGAGTATGCACGAAGCTAGCGTTTAGTGTAAATTTTATCGACTCTGCGCTCCTTGAACGTTTCCCCAAAGAAAACCCATTACTTCTTATTCGCCCGATATAACGGAAAGTCATCGACATGTAATTGGTGCTCAGGACAGTTTACGACTGAGGGAAGATTGTTGATGAGGATAAAGTGGGGTCGAGAATAACCTCTTGAAGAAATGGAGATTTCGTTCGATCGGCCAACGTAAAAACTCTGTATGTTAGATGAATAGAACGTTACATTCGTTATAAGAAAGTGCGAAAAATTTCGAGGAAGCAGTCTTCGATAAGTCACGTGAAGTGAAATCAAATGGACTTCCTTCCTATTTTCGAGACTTATTTTTAAAAGTATTAATCTATGAAGTGATTGTTAAATCAAACACTTTATATTTGCGATGATTTATATTTGACAAATCTACGAAATGTCAAACAATTGAATAACGAAAGAAAAACTTATCGTTTAAAAATATTACAAACATTAAGAAATGGTTTCTCAATTGCGGTTATTACAGGGTCATTTGTCATCTTTTAATTTCGTTCTGAAATAAAATAAAATGTTATAAATTATCCTATAAATCCAT
>JABFQA010001607.1:0-13238 GCA_022817065.1 Probaryconus sp. ZL-2020 | reverse complement strand
ATTTTTCCCACTTTTCTGGCGCTGCGGTAGATGGAAGCTTAGCGTATATCACTGAATTGTTGTTTCATTTTTAACATTTTTCGATGAATTATTATTTATAAAAATTTCTTTCTTACAAAATATTTTTATATTCGATAAAAAAAAAATCGTTTGTCTGCCAGTAAATATTTTATTTTTGTCACTAACAAAAGTTGTTCGTAGCTCAACTTGAAATATGTGTTCATCTCAGGCCCTTGTACTTTCCTTCCTTTTTCAAAATAATAGTAACTTAAAATTATTTTTCTTTTTACTATCTGCTATTTTTTTTTCTATTGAAAATAATTTACAATAAAAAATCCTTTAGAAAAACTTAAGGGAAATAAAATATTGCAATCTGTATTACTGAGGTAATAGCATTAAGTTGAGGACTTAATATTTTTAAATCTCTAATGGTCTGTCAGACGAATCCAGTTACATAAACAAATTAATTCGAATTATTACTTCCACGCATTATGTGTAATCTTCGCATCACAAATATGGATAAACTGATGCAAGTTGATTCATTGATTCTGTGTACAAACTTAATTTAAAAAAAAAAATTATTCCCACATCGTAGTGTTATTACGTCGTCTTTTATCTTACAAAAGCAAATGAAATATTTTTCAATACTTACAGTTTTAATTGTTTAATATTTCTTTTTTAAGTAAAGCATGCCATTTTTACCTTTTCCACGTTAGAAAATTCCCCTTAGATAGTAAGAATTTAGAAATAAAAATCTAGCAACAAAATGTTCCAACAGAATTAATAATAAACATTTAATTTCAATTAAATGTTCTTTTTCTTGTTGTGATTAACAAGCAGCATTTAGGAGACACAAAAGATTTCGTAAGTTCCCAAAGACGCCCAAAATTTTAATAACACCATAAAATTTTAATGACTTTATAAAAATTATATATTTTTCTATTTAAAACAAAAAACATTCATTAGAAAACAAAAAAAAGAAATTAGAAAGAACAAAAAATCACACATTTTAGCTCATTAATATCATGGAATTATTTTCTTTATAGAACCCATAAAAAATCTAGACCTCAGAAGCACATATTTTAAGTTAGTTTGAGTTAATAAGTTGATTAACAGTGACTCATAATTATAAGTTTCTTTCACTACTTTTTTTTAGCAAAAAAAAAGGGATATTTTACAATATCTGTTTCTTTCATTACTTCCTTTCTATCTGCACTGCTTGCTTTTTTCACTTTCTGTTGTTCTGCTTTCATAATCACTTGCTTCGTTAGTCGAATTTTGTTTGTCAAAAAATCATTATTTCAATTATACATTGTTTTTTAACATCACTCATAAACCATACACAAGAAAAAATTCTTTTTTTCGTCAAAATGTACATGATCAATTTGCAAAAAAATGGACAAAAAATACATTGCAAAATTGCAAATGAAAAATCATAGTTCCAGATCTCTTTGCAAGAATATCATAATCTTTGCTCTTTAAAAAAAAAAAAGACAGCATTAATTTGCGAAATGAAATTTTGCAAAAATTTAAAACTGCAAAAATTGCAATTGCGAAAATTGCAAAAATGTAATTCACAAGGTGATAAATTTATTGAGCAACAGTAATCAACACGAGCAATAGTAAAATCACATTAATATACATATATATTGATACAAGACTATGAGTGAATTATGGTTACGACTGTTTATAAAATATAAAATATAGTCGTAAATCCATGACTTAATTAAACTGCCATGGAGCTGTCTCAAAAATCCTGGATAATGAATATGCCCGGGAATGAATCACAGCCTTAACAACCATGAAGACGTTAATGCTTGACTTATGTTTGCTGTCAAAACAGCATTATTGTTCTATCAATCTCGACAATTTTTAATTCCCCATTCAATTTTTCAATTTTCAAAATTACGTTCACACCCAATTTCCAAGACGTCTTAAAATTAATTGCCGTTGAGCATATTGAAACCGTACCATAATTCATTTCGAGTTACCATCCATTTAAATAAAAAAAAACAACAAAAGAAATTTTAATACAAATATATCAAATTCAAATTAAATTACGTATTTGCAAAAAATAAAGAATTATTATAATTTAAGGCATTCCGTTCTTGTCGTTATATTGGGAACTGGCAGTTATCAAAGCGCCATCTGGTGAACATTTGAAAAAAATACAATTTATTTAAAAAGTAATCAGAATCATACGTTTTATTTTTATACTTCATATTTATCAATTATTGTAAGGAATAATATTATATTAATTGAGTATAATTGATTTGAAATATGTTTTCACTCTTATATCCGCCATTTTATTTAAGGCCACGCCTCCATGTCAGATCCCAATTCTCGAACGTAATCGATGGTGGCGCCGCTCCATGAACTACTATAAAGTATTTCAACTACACTGAATTCTAAACAGTTGACAAATTGATTTAACGGACATTTGAATTTTACCGCGCTACGCGACGCATGCGCGCCGCGGATTCGTACATTGGGCACTTCCCCCACTCTCGGTGCAGTCTCGTAGTCTATTGGCGATCGCAATCGATGGTGGCGCCGCTCCATGAACTACTATAAAGTATTTCAACTACACTGAATTCTATTGAAAATTGTTTTCATTGGACACCTAAACATGCTGCCAATGAAAAAAATTTTCAATAGTGTAGTTGAATTCAACTACACTGTATTTCAACTACACTGAACTACAATTCAGTGTAGTTGAAATACTTTATAGTAGTTCATGGAGCGGCGCCACCGTCGATTGTGATCGCAAACGTTTAAATTCAAAATAAATCTTGCCGAAAATCTTGCAGAAAAAACACAGAGATGAAGACTTTCAGCCAAAATTTCAAAAATATAATAACATTGCTTTTTACAACAATATTATAGCATTTATTCGTGTTATATTTTCTAGCTAGAATTACTATCTTTTTACAACATTTTGCCATGCTATTTTCTATTGTATATAAAAAAATCAATTATTACTATTTGATATAGTAATTCCTGCTACAAATGTAGTAAAAATTGATAAAAAATCTGAATCCCCACGTAATAACATAGACAATAAATTCATGTCGTTAATGAATTCGTATGAATTAATTGTTATTTTACGTTTATTGAATCACCGTTACGTCTGACGGTGGCAAAAGGTAACGCTAATTATAAATTCATAAAAGAACCGCTTGCATATTAAATAACTTAATGTAGTTACGTTTTGATAAAATCAGGAAAATGCATATGTAATTTTGATGTATTATTATATGCATTTTTTAAACGGTAATTATTACCTTACATTATACGCATGCGTTACACGTAATTTAGTACGATTCGTATTATACCTATTTATATACGTTTTGTGTTGATAATACCGCGGCATGAATAATTCCTGGAAATGCGCAACGTCGAAATTCGATGTGTTTAGTTTTCATCGAGCCACTTTCATAATGAAAACCATTTGCCGGAGCATTTATTAATTTTAATTTCCTTCGTTTAACACGTGACAAAAAGCATTCGATTGAAGGCAAACTAAGTTTTTAACGCCCGAGGGCGAGAAAATTCATTTCCCTCCCGCTGAAGGGAATTTCGATCCAATGCACGCGATAATAAAGGGAATATTCGCAATAATTTTTTTTCTCCATTATGAACGCGTCTGCAGAAACGCACGGAATGGCATTAAGCTGAAAAATATGCCAAGTGACAACGTTCGCCTGCGGTCGTGCAAACGCTTCTTAACACCATTTAACAGCCCTTGTTTATAAGAAAGAATCACGCAACGCATACATTTCCTTGGGTCAACGCATTTGTATTCCGTTCCTCGCTTCGTTCTATTCCGTCTATTCCGTACATTGTTTCGCAGCGTGGAATCGTGCAAAGTGCAGTGTGCGAGTGTGCCTCTAGTGTCGTTACGTGCTGGCATTTCGTATAAGTCTCATCGCCCGAGGAAACGCCCTCATGCCATTTCATTCTTTTACTTTCTATAGGGTTTAACCCCGAGGTAACTTCGGGGGTGTCGAAATGGGGTAAAAATGTACACCGAGGAAAAATATCTTTTGTCGTAACAACTACATTTTTTGTCAAAAACACTATTTTTTTTATGATAGTTCAGTTGGAAGAAGATTCAAAGATTATTAATTTAAAAAAAAAAGTTCTAATCGATTAATTTATTGAAAAATTTGCAAAAAGAAATTGCAAAGACGAACATTGTTAACGATTTACAAAAAAACAACTCGAAGAAAGAATTTTGCAAATTTTGGAATAACATTGCTTTTTAACGAATGTCCTAATTCTTCTGATCATTTTGAAATTTCTGAAAATTGTGGAAGAAACGATGATAACACTGTCTAATAATAATAATAATAATAAAAATGTAGAATAACCGATGAATAAGAAAATATATTGTTACAGTTTTTCCTTGACATAAATTATTATAACAATCCATGACAGTAGTAAAATTGCTTGCACGAGGGGCAAAGCAATTTTCAACCAATGAATATCTTGTGGAACGGCACATTAATCAGCTTATCATTACGACTAAATAATTGATCGTACAAAATTTCATTTCAGCTAATATCACAATATCTCGTTACATTTTGCTGGCAACGTGTAATTATTATTTTAAGAATGTATTACGTTTGTTTTAATTATTACCGCTGTTCACTTTTTGTCCAGATCACATTTTTATCGAGTTCGTATATGATTTTATAATTATCAAATCGAGTCGACCGCTTTATAAAATATATATATATTTTTCGCTTTCGCGTTACAAGGCTGTTTGCGACATTTGAATTTTTGCCAAATATAATTTTTACCCGAAACCCTGTTATCTAATAAAACACGAGTTCATAAATCAAAAGTACACGCAGTTATAACTCAATGCTGTAAATTATTCTTAGTGCTGACTAATATAAAACTGAATATTTCATTGCGAGAGTAATTAGTATTAACATCGTGATTTGTAAGCTATTATTTCAATCGTATCAATGTTATTCTCGTGATTATTCGAAATCTTTGAAATTTATCGTTGAAATTTATTTTATCTATAAAATGTGTTCTTTTTTTTTTTTTTTTTTTTTTTTTTTTTTTTTTTGGTGTTCTGATTTAAGTGAAGGAAATACTCGAGGGTGTAATTTTCACAATCGTGAACCTCATTTTCAGATTACTAGTTACATACAATGTACAATCATTTCCCGTGTACCTTTTATTTATCTTTTTATACCTTCAATATACATTTTTATTGCACATTATTATACATTAATAAATGTTTAACTATAACACATCTATATATATATATAAATTAATCCATCCATAATTCACCTACATAAAGGATTTCTTGAAATTCTTGCAAGATCATCGAATAATATGACAAGAATCTTGTATTCCTTTTTTTTCACTACATATGTACCATCTCTCTCCCACAAATAAAAAAAAAAAATTTGCATATACATCCGCAGTCTGCTAATCATACATTTCCGGAATAATGCATCACTGTACATTTCAAGCCTATGTATCAACACAAACATTCTCATGATGAACTCACGAATTTTTTTTTTTTTCTATTAAACATTCTCAAGTATTTCCTCAAAAAATTACCATATTAATTCTTCACAGATCACAATATTTTATAGTCGACAATTGTCCTAATTCTTTGAATTTGAAGATGTAAATAATTTACATTTACTCAGGCTGCAACAAAAAAAAAAAGAAGTCCATTTCATACATGGGACACCTTTAATAATCTCTTAAACAAACCATGAGATTAGTAAAATGATTTTAGAGACGGTTTTCAATCCAGCGAGGCACTTTGACATTTGCCAGGTTGATAGCAGAACGTGAGTGGTTCACCTATGGGTGAGCCAATCAGCGAACCAAGCCAGTGCCGGTGAATACAAATGCGTACGCACGCGAGTTATCCAACGACCCGCGCACATGGTTTAATTAAATCCAAATCAAAGCGACCAATGTGTGCCAATTGCTACGCGCCGCCCACGTATCGCCTTGTCAATGATGACAACGAATCCCGAACCACGCATAATCCATCTTTCGCATCGGCGTAATTCAATAATGCAAAAACGATTTCGATACATCCTGAATAAGAGATTAACGAGAATACTCTTGGCGGCACCGTAAGATTTCGGTTAACGAATGGCTCCGCAGAGGTTTCTGGCGGTTAAGAAACCCGATATGACGACGGGGTACCGTTACCTGCCAGCGAAAAGTCGTATCGAATTTTTTCGCTCCTCTCGTTGGATGTTATCTTTATTTTTTCGCAAATTCAATTTAAGCGAATTAATGGGTTACATCATATTTTCACATTAACGGCGGTTCGTTCAAAATGATTTGTCGAAATTAAAAGTTTCTTTATTATTTGCGGGATCGTGTGCAAACAAAAAAAAAAGTTTGTCGAGGAAGGTTTTTATAAAGTAATAAAAGAAAAGTGTTAATTAACTTTGTATTGTCGTGGCGGATAACGACCGCGGGAAATTCCGATCGGTAAATAATCGCGATGTCCTCCTTCTCGCGAGTATCACGCGAGTCTTCGACTTCTGTGATTAATTTCTGAATAAAAAGGAAAAAAAAAAAAAATGTTTTCAGCAAGAAGTAAACACACGCCTTTTTAATGGTATCGGAATAATGGGTAGGTAGGAAGGAAGGAAGGAAGGACGTCACTTTCGTTCGCCACACCGCAATGGTCTTTAGAACCAGTCGCAAGTAGGTGAACAAACTCGTTCAGTTTCCGTATGTTTCTTTAAGAAAACAGATACGTGGCGACTTTGAATCGCGCAAGCGCAACAAATCCGCAAAGACAGGGACCATGCGACTATATACCTATCATTAAACATGAAGGATAACTGCAGAATACGTATGAAAACTTACAGGAACATTGACAACAAAGAGAAACATCATTTAGACTCGAGGTGTTGTCTCGTAAAATATCAATTGCGAAAGGTCTAAACTTTTTTGTTAGAGATTGAAAAGAATCGTTCGAAAATCTTAATTCAAACTGAACATCGTACTTTTGTAAAAATGTACTTTACATAATTGCATTTCAATTTTCACAATTGGAACACCTTTTGTCGCAATCGTAATCCGGTTAAGACAACTGGGATACATCCTTGAGGAAATATTGAGTGGATTTTCCATTCGGGAGAATCAGATTGTAGTTAAGGCAAGTGGACATTTTAAAGAGAGCAGTTACTTTTGAACCCTTAATCCATTCATCTTGAATCCCAGATTTAAATCGTAGACATTAAGTGACTAACTAAGACACAATTGTAGGAGTGTCTTGGAAAGTTAGTTGGGTTGGTCAATATCGATTGTGCCGTATTGGCACAAACTAGGACTGCGACGCGTCGTTCGCTAACATCTATCGCAACAGGTATCCCGTACGAGGAGAAACGAGGCCGTGAGTAATATTTTGTTGTCAATGAGGCGCGTTCGCACGAGTCTCGTCTCTTCTTGTCTTGTGTCTTTTTCTTATTGTCGTGTCGCTTCGGGGCGGAAATCATGGGAGCCTGTCACTCCCGCCTTTTGTCGGCCAGCTAAACTTTCGTGGGAGGATGGATGCATTTGGTTCTCTGTCGTCCGAGGGTCTACGAACAATAGGGGGTTCGATGATCGCTCGGAGGCTTTTTCTGTTTATACAGATGGTAACCGCTATCAGCGATTGCGATGTACCAACGCTCGGACAGAATGTATAATAAATCGCTGAAAATTGCTGATTGAGAGATTAATATCAATTTGAATCTGAATTTCGCGTCCGTTGTACAAAGCAACGATGATTTGCCGTCGAACAATGGACAAAAGGGTTTTGTTTTCATTTGGGTAAACAAAATCGTGATCGCGTATACATTATCGAGCATTGAGACACTTAAAATTTATTGACGTAATCTGAGACACGATTATCCGTCAGCAGAAGAACGTTGTCATGTCCGTCAGCCGTGGAACAATACGGTGCAATAAATAAGCAACGGAAGACTATCTAGGATCTAAGGTATTCGGCATTTTTTTTGCTGGCAGAAAAAAAAAAATTCCAAAATTAAAGAACGCGCCGAATGTCTGCGGTCCTGTCCAAAGGTCACGGACCCGAAGGTTTGGCGCAGGATCTCTCGTCAATAACCACCAACCAACGGGAGGAAATTCATCTCGTGAGTTAGACTTACGTAGAAGTTTAAAATAATCTCCTTTGTCGTCAACGGTGACGTTATAATCCACGTGTTTTGGTGTCGGTACACTGACGGCAGTACCTCATACTGCGAAACGCGAAAGACGCAACGTATGGCAGCCTGTGTATCCTTGTAAAGACACCCCAACTGGTTCGCCAACTTCGCGCACACAGTTAGGAACCCTCGATGCGATTGACCGCGATCGTCATCGCGGCGCATGGAATCACACACACTCTCGCTTAGGTACGTCAGAAACGTCACACTGTGTCGACACACAACACCATTACGTGATAATTGTACACGCGTATGGGACGCTTTGCGGCGTGACAACGCGCCGAGCGGGATCCGTATGGCACCGGACTCAGAACCACGATCACCGGCTCAATATTATTTCTGTCTCCCTTTGCGCTGGTTCTCCGTCTCTGTTCCCTCTCGGGCCACCGTAAAGGGGCCTGAAATTCTCCGTTCCCCCTCCCTTCGTACCTCTTTTCGGCCACCTCTTTTTGTCTATCTGATCTTTTGGGTCCCCCCCCCTCTTGTTCTTGTTCTTGTACGCCGTACACGGTACGGCGTCGTCCATATACTGGGTACCGTATCAACGCGTCCACTCAGCACCCTCTACAGTGCTCTCTCTCTCTCTCTCTCTCTCGTATGTTAGGACCCCCCCACTTAAATGAAGCCAGTGCATCCCGCGGTTCTTAGAGTCTAGTGTACGAAACCCGGACGGAGCGTCGACGGAAACCGCGCCATCGTGTGCCCGTACACTCGGGGACGGTAGTTTAGTCACTAGGCTGCTATGCGCTAGGTAGGTAGGTAGGTAGGTAGGTAGGTATGTATTTTGCCCGGGGCGACTCACGTATAGCGGTACTTCCATCCTTCCCGTCCTCCCGGGCCCCTCTTCCTTGGGTCCGTTTCCCCCACCCAGGGCAAACGGACGCCGCTCCCCTCCGTTCGTTTCTCTCCTACTGGTGCTTTGAGAACCACGCAACCTCTGGGACTTATTCAAACCAACGGCGCATGCGCATCGCTCGGTTAACACGTGCGCGCGCGCAATTCCGATGGTCTTTTGGTACGAAGGAACCAGCGGTGCCGTGGAATTGGGCCCAATTTGGTTCATACGATAATCAAAATTTCAATTATCCTGAAAAATATTCAGTCAGTCAATCTTCTCGATTGACTGACGTTCGGTCGAATGACGCACAATGATTCTGCTGTTTATCATTGCAGGATTTAGATTTATTAGACACTGATTTTACCGACTAAATCTAATTGAATTCCTTTGATTTTCTGATCTACTTTAACTGCCTTAGTTGTCATTCAAACATCCTTGGCTAATCAACAACGACTTTCGAGCCTTCATTTTTGAAATCAAAAACCCTATACTTCGTTAAGGATTATGCAAATTTTTTTTATTGATGATGACGATAATATTTGAGTCTTATCATTTTAAGAAGATTCTTAAGTACAAAAATCCTTGGCTACTCAGATTGCGAAGGCAACAGATGACAGTAGATCTTTGGGATTAAAAAAGCAAATGCGAAAAAAAAAGTGCAAAGATACGACACGATGTAAAATTTCGCGAATTTAAAACCTCGTACAAAGTTGATATTACTTATGAAACGGATACGAATAATACGGCGTTTGTGTTCCAACCTAGTTGGAGATTTCAATGCACGTACAAGAGTGCTGGGACTCCGCTTTAACGTCCAGTGTATAAAAATTGTCCGTTAATTGGAGTGTATTATTTATAGCCAGTAAAATTGCGTCAATTGTGATTATACATTGCACTGGCAACGCGACATGAATATTACGACTAGTTTCAATAAACCTACAAATCATTTCCAAGATCGTACAAACTGGTCGAGACAATCCAAAAACTCTAAATTAAAAGTGTCTTAATTTAAGATGCTGAAACGAAAAATCGTTATCATCGGTCGAATCATTTAAAACTCCTCTGTCTCTAACGAACAGTGTCGAGATAAAATTTGTGTGAAAAGGGCCGAAATTGGTCCAAGTCATTGGTCTTCTGAAAATTTGTAGATCCGCATATTTGCGGACCCTTAAATTGTGCTGCTTGTGTTCTCCATTCCATTTCATACCATTCCACGCCATATGCATGTATGAATCCATACGTGAACACAGATACATGTAATGGCGTCGTTGAACGGGTCGAAGGACCAACGGACAGAGCGCGTTTTACAGTCTACTACGTCCCCACAGTATACCGGAGCCAATCGTTGCACGAGACCTACATAAGATCCAACCGCGTTGCACCCGGGGAACATCCGCCACGCTGCTCCTCGTTCAGAGTTCCGATACCGTTAGACGGCTGCGCAAATGCCTGCGCCAGGAACTCTGACCGAGCCAAGTCCGACTCAGGTAGACTATCCAAGTCGTTTCGTCGACATCTTAAAGATCGTATCTCTCCATCTCTCTTTCTCTCTCTCTCTCTCTCCGTCGCTCCAGACCCAGCCCCAATCCTTCTCTCTCTCTCTCTCTCTCCCTCTCTCTCCTCCTCTGTCCGTCTGTCTCTATCGCTTGGATACCACCAACGCATACCCTCACACCTCCTTCTTTTTTTTTTTCCATCTCGCTCCTTCTCTCTCTGGATGTCTCTATCTCCCTTGGGATCTATCCGTCTCTCTCGTTATCTCTTGGTCGGTGCTTTGCACGCTTCATCTCCAGCCAGCCATACTCCACTATCTCCTCTAGTCGTTCTTCGTAACTCTAGCTTTTTCACTTTTTATATTACCGCGGCTATTTCTCCATGCCTGGCTGACTAGCATCGCACCGAGGCCAAAGCCTATACTACTCCATCCATGCCGGATTCCTTAGCTATGTTCGTTTAGAATTAACGTAACAACAGCCTTCGATATTTTCAACTGCCGCCGGTGGATCAATATTAATGAACTATCGATCGAAATTAGGCTATAAGAATGTTCAAGTGGATTTGAATCTAAACCAAAAATGTCTGGCAAAAAAATGAATTTTTTAATGGCCCCAAACTGTAATGTAAAAAATTAACGATTATTATTCAGAAAATGTTAACAGCGTTCTGAGTACTGTTGTTTTAAAGTAAAAAATTATAATATTTTCATCCGGTTTTGATATATCGAAATTGGGATATGTTAAGTGGGATCCTCTGCGACACACTCATTAAGATGTAACTGGATGCCACGAGTAGGTTTATAGCTTCGAGAGGATTTTGTTATGATGAAAGGATTGTAAACGACACAGTTAGTTATAATCTGATCTAAAATCGATTATTAGTTGGTTAGATCATCGGATAATTAATCGGTAATGTGCCGATAGAACGATGATGATAATCTTTTATGTTATATTTAAATGAGGGGTCAACACCCCTCGTCTCAGAATGCGTATGAATATATAATACACAATTTTTACTGGATAAACGTATGATTACGTGCGTTCAGTATGTTAATGTGTTTATCATTAATACGAATTACAAGTGAAGAGGTAGACCGACAACGACGTAAGGAAATTTGGATTCCAGGTTACCATATGGAAAGGAAAAGATGGGTTTATTCTGGAGTGAAACATTTAATCAAAATGTTTGCGATTATTAGGAGTCATTATTTTTATACTAATTATTTTTGTATGTATTAATTATTGTATAAGAAAATGGAGTTGCGTAAAAGTCGTCTTGATCATTTTTTGATTATGTAATAATTGAAAATTATTCTGAATACGTTTTGACGAAATTTCAAAATGATGTTTCAGTGATTATGGGTTATGAGGAATGATTTCTCAAATGTTCTTTTTTAAAGTCTTTTTTCTGTTGTGACATAAAAAGATGAAAATATGTATGCTATGGGTTTTCTTCAAATCACCACTGAGTTTTTTGCCCGACTAACGACGACCTTGGAGGTTACTGGCTTCATCACGAATCAGAACTAATTTCCAGAAGAATGACAAAAATTCCAATCCACTCGACATCTATTTATAATAATAAGAATACAATTTTTTTTTTTTAAATTATTTTCCGAAAGAAGGAATGTTGGCTTTAAAATAAATATCGATTTTTCCATTGTAAAAAGTATCTTCAACATGTAAAGTAAATCTTCACAAGAGAATTTTTTTTTAAATAGTTTGAATTGCATTTTTTAAAAACTGTATTAAACAAATTGCAAAGTATAAGTTAAATTTTTAATAAGAAATAAAAGTCGGCGTTGATATGAAAAGGAATACGTAAAAATTTACTGGACATTAAAATTTCCTTAGATTTTTCTCTCGCTCGTGTATATTATTTAGGTTCGCGCAATTTACTCAAGAGCAGCAATTATATTCTCGCTTTTTACCCACATACCTCGGGAGTAATAACGCACGCGTTTATCAACATTGTTATTAATAAAAATGCAACGCTCCTTTTTTTTTCGTACAAGTGCGATGAAAAAAAAAAACGTCTTTACGTCTTTATAATTATAATGCCGACAAAAATAATGCCGTACGAAAGAACAGAAAAAAAAAATCAAGCAAAAAATGTTGTTTAGTGCTTCGAAAAAAAGAGTTATCAGTGTCGGGAATTGAAGGAAATGTCGTTTCAAAGTCGAAAAAGGAATTACACCAAATTGGAATTGTACCATTTCGAGATTATTTCACGAATTCGTATGAATAATGAACGTATTAATCACTAATTGAAGATTAACATTGAAAATCGAGTGGTATGCTTTTTATCCAAAACACATTTTGTTAATACAGCAGTTATTTTATCCAAGCAGCATTTGTATCAAAACCTTCAAATTATAAAAAAAAAATCATTTTATACAAAACGCATTTTATAGATCTTACAAAGTATCAACACCAGTAAGTTATCCGAAAATTATTTTGTCCCAAAATCATTATTCTCAACACACAATTTATCGACACCTGTAAATTATCCCAAAGTTATTTTATCCTAAACATATTATACAAATCCTTCAATATATCAATACTTTCCAATTATCCCAAAATCATTTTATCCAAAACGCATTTTATCAATCATGCAAAGTATCAACACCTTTAAATTATTCCAAAGTAATTTTATCCAAAACTCATTTTATCCATTTTACAATTGAAAAC
>JABFQA010001606.1:0-13240 GCA_022817065.1 Probaryconus sp. ZL-2020 | reverse complement strand
GTCACTAGTATTTGCCCAACCATTATTTTCATTTGCCCAATATTATTATTTAAAAAAAAAAATGTTTTTTTGTATTTGCTGCTGAACTATTTACTGCTAGTTTCAGCTTCATAAATTTTTGAATCTTCTGCTGGCGAATCTTCTGTCAACTTAACCATAATTTCGTCTTTATTTGGTAATATCTTAAGACATATTTTTCTTTAATTAGGAATAAGGTATGTTGGTTATTAAAAGGGTCAAATGTAAATATTTGTCTCCTAAATAAATAAAGGGTTTGAGAAAGAAATAAGGAGGAATAAGACACTGAGTTCTCTGAAACGATATATGACTCTTACAAAAAGTGCAACAAACATTGCTCAAAGTAGACGCAATAATTGGGAAAGTACATAAGGCAAGGATTTCCCAATAGGCAAAGAGGCACACGCCTATAGCGTAGTTATATGAGGGAGTGACTCGCTCACTGGGCTACAAATTTCAGCTTCGAAGAAAATGTGTTAGAATTACCATGAAAATTTAATGAGTTAGATTTAGGTCAAATTTTAAAGATTTTATAAACAATTTTATCATTAAAAATCATTAAAAATCATTAAAAAAAAGTTAGATTATTATTAGAAAAATAATGAAAAAGTGAAATGAATTTAATGAAATGAAATAAAAAATTTTTATATAGTTCAAAAAGCAATTTGTTTGACGATTGACTCGAACAACTAAATTCTTTGCGGATGAATTTTTTGTCAGTTTATGACGCCATAAATCGAATGCTTACACTGTATTTGTTACATTTTGTTATAATTGATAGCTGGAAAATGTATTAACTTCGCCAATGTTGAAGTTGATAATTGGCGTGTGCTCGTAAACGAAATACGATTATCCCTTCAGTTTTACAGTTTTCTCCAAAATATTTTTTTTTACAAATACAATCGCTTTTTGCGCTTTATTGAAAATTCTAATCAATTTGTATGCAATTTGTAAACGAGCGTTGTTTCGTATTAAATTCCTATTAAGCTTTTAAATGAATTATAAAAACCACAAAATGTTAAAAATTAACAAAATAATTGGATCCATTGCCCAGATTTGTATTTGAAATTATTTTGAATTAAATAAACGTTTCGTTTCTGAAATTCTGAAATTCATGTACGTTGGTTACAAAGGGCTAGAAAGTTCTACGTAACATTTCAGTGACTCTAAATAGAAGGTTCTGCAGAATGTCTTAATTTCTAAACGCTGACATTTTGATAAAATCTGTACTTCTAAAAGGAATGTCAATGTCCTGTAAAATAATGTTTCGTTTCAAATTGTACCGAGTATCTTTTTTTCTTTGAAATGTATACAAAAAATTAATAACAATTTCTCGATACTAGAAAAATTGTTAGAATTCATTATTTTTCGTATTACTTAGAGTTAATGATTGTTCAAGAGATTACAGGAATTCCTATAACTGCTAATGCATACAGTAATTAGTATAATTATTTCGCTCTTATTCTTTAAACAATGAAAGCGAATGAAAAAATTTTGCAAATAATTGCAAAAATTATTATTTAAAAATCTTTTATAAGAATTGCAAAAAAAAAAAACTAAAATTCTGTCGTTTTGTGCTATTTGAATTTGTGTTAGTGAATTAAAGCAGGATTAGACATAGAAACCAGGTTTCCTGATGTATTTGATAAGGCGAGGTTAGATCCTGATGTAGTTCACCTAAATCCAATTTCAGAGCAATATGAATGGAGTAATCCAAAGGTATTCATATTTCAGTCTGATAATACCTCAATGTCGACATATTCTCGCTGACCCGATCAGACTAAAACATGGGTATCTTTATCTACTTACATTATTCCGAATCGTAATCCCAGCGCGTACAGCTAAGAGCCAACAGGAATAATTTAACTATACATCATATCTTTGTACGATTCGGATTATCATAGAAAATTTACATTGCACAGTTCCATCCATTTTATTTTATGGCCTTAAAATAACCCTCGTATTTATTGCTTATTATTCGTTGACGTTCTCAAAAAAAAAAAAAAATGTATCTTTTATATTATATATTCATCTTCCAAATTTTTCGAACAGATAAATCTCTCGCAAAAGTGATGATAACAAAATCACGAACAGGATGTTTCTCGTGTGGAAAATCATGATGAATCCTCTGATCTCCTAACTTGTTCCAAACAGCTCAATCTCTTAAAACCCATTCGGTCTTACTTTCGGCAACAATTTGTCAAAATAAGTCTGCAGAAGTCGCCTGCGACGAATGCAGCAGCACCTCGCCGTCGGCAACGTCCAAGAAAATTGCCCGGATTTGAATTTCACGGAACGAAGCCAAAGTTCGTGCCGGAGTTTTTGCCCCGGCATGATGTTTCGCGTACCTGCGGGATACGTATCCGTTGCACTTCAAAGTCCCTCTAATGCATCTCCCGGTTCGCCTCACTCTACGATAACTTGTCGATTCACTTCACAAACTTCCTACCCTCCTTTCTATCTTTTCTTCTCTTCGCTCCCGTTATTCGACCTTGAAAATAACCTTCGCGAACAATGTCCAACAGTTTTTAATTTTGTTACAACACCAAAAGCAATGATCTAAAAACTTTCGAAAGTCTCCTGAACTGCATCAAAACCTTTCCAACGTAATCTCACCTCGTGATCTTCATCGTCTCTTTCCCTGGCTCATTTTCCCACTCCCGATGACCTTGAAAAATTGTTGACATCCTCTGAACACTCTGGCAAAACTTTTCGATGGGTCCTAATCATTTCGTACCTCTATCGATATCCACCTTAAATTTCTCGCCCCAATCCTCCCATTTGATACGCCTCCGCCTATTTCTGCGTCCGGTGGCGACTCAATGCGTTATCTTATCCGCTTAAATCTGCCCGAATTTCCCTCACGCGGGCAGATCGAATCGATGTGGTTTGAATTCCGAGATTCAGTTTGCTGATGCGAGAACTCGCGCGGTTCATTAATTTGCTTTGAGGGCTCCGAGCGATTCGCATGATCACGAACGACACGCGATTTCCTCCGGGATTAAAGCTCGCTTCGCACACAGAGTCCCATTGCCAGGGGCGTGCGGAGGGAAATCACGTGTTTTGCAATCGCCAGCCGGAGTTGCGCTCTATCTCGGATGTATGATGAAAATATACGTCTATTCAGGCTCGCTCATGTATTACTTTGTACTACTCAGCTTTAAATTGGCTTACTAGAGGATGAGGGAGAATCATCTTCCCCGGCACGAGGATGAAACTTCCAACTTGGGCCAACGATCAAAGTGTCGAATTTCGTTTTCCTCCGTTGAACTTTGACAATGTCGAGTATTCGGGATGGAGTAACGTTGCCGTCGCCTAAATATGTACGGGGGCTTCTGTATATTCAAGCAGCAGTAGTAGCTTCCGATATACTTTGCCAATTATTGTGTCAACATTCGAGAGCGCCGTTTCGTTGCTCCTTTTTACCCTCGTTCCAACGGTTTGACAGCCGTTCACGGGCTTATACGTTTTAATACTTTTATCTCTTTTCTGAATACCACGAGATCTGAAATTGCCTTTTTATTCGACCGTGCTCTGCATCGATAAGACATATTTTCAACTTTTTCAGATAAGTCACAATTAGGCTTATCACTCTCCATTTTGCGTTCAAACTTTTGTTAGAGATATTCCAATTATTAAATTGCAATTTTTTTTTTTTTTTATTCAAAACAACAAATTGTCTTTAACTCAGAATCCTTAGAAATTATTTCATCAAAACCAAAAGCTTCACAAAACATTCGAAGAATTAATTATCCACACCAAGTACACGGAAACCAAGGTCCTTCGAGCGGAATTCCGTTGAGTTTTGTAATTACAGCAAGGACTTTTTGAAAGCAAAGCCCTTAATCAAAACTTGAAAATTGTTTGATCCGAATACTAATTATCATATTTTATTACTATAATTATAAGACTTAAGAAAGATCTTTTGATAAATGATGAAAACTGTTTCGCAACCCAAAAGCTCAAGTCTTTTGGTCGTCGCAAAAGCTGATCAAGGCAACTTTGATAAACCTCTTTTGCGTGTCTATTCGCAAAAACAGACTGCTGCATGCATCCCAAACACGGCACACATTTCCGTAAAGCTTCGGAGCCGGCGCCATTGACGTTGCAGTTGCAAAGCCCACGGGAAAATCCAGCGTTACCCCCCTTCTACGCCTTCAGGCCGCGCCACCCCATTGCCAACCGGTTTGTCTCTTCCTCGTCCTCGCAGAAACTTTGCGGATGCCGCGCGTCTCTCGACAAGCGTTGCGTAGACGACGGATCAGTAACATTCCAAGAGCAAACGCGTGCCTTTCAAAGCCCCCAATCCGCCCCTCCCGCGTCTTTATTATTATATATTTCTCTTATTCAAGAGAAAAGACGAAACAACGTATACAAGCTTTAGTCCATAGCAGAGGAAATATCTCAGCCGCGATTACCCGTGGGTCGTGCAACGCTTTGCGTGCCTCGCATCGAAATTTTGTTAAATTAATGAAAAAGAAATTCGCTCGTGGCGAAACCTATCTTTTCTAACGTCTACTGGCTATTGGGATTTTCTTCTTTTTTTTCTGTCTGGGACTTTTTCTTTTTCCATTCTATTTTTTAAGCCAACAGCGTTTACACGCTCGGCTTAATTATTGAGAGGCCATCGAGTTCATTACTTTTAACGAAAAACAACGAAAAAGTACTTCGTTAATTTTAACCTTCGCGTATAAAATGTCGTTTTTGTTAAATTGTTCATTCACTGAAAAGAAATGTTTAGATGTTACAGCTAAACTCTGTTTATATTCTATATTTTCTGGCTGAATCAGCTAGAAATATATCTGATTTAGCCAGAAAATATAGAATTTAAACAGAGTTAAACTGTAACACCTAAACATTTTTTTTTCAGTGTTTGACTTTAAATTGAGAAATTTTATTAAATTTGCAAGCACCGGTTACTATAATAATCCTAACTTCGGTAATAATTAATAAGGTGTTCGAATAAGTTCGCACAAATAGATTGGGACAAATCAAAATATAGAATATTATATTTTAAGTTACTCACGGTTATTAACTAGCGTTGATGATTAAGTTGACATTACCTGTAACAAAATAATTTATCTTTTACAAATTCGTAAAAACACGTTTTTCACATAATATTGCAAATAATAATAAAACATTATGTTTCATTAACATTTATCATCGATTGAAAAAAATTTACCAAAAATTACAAATATTTGCAAGCAAATTATTTCCACAAGGGATGGTTCGAATAAAAGAATTTAAATGGAAAATTGCAAATTTACTGAATTGCAGTAATGTCAATTGAAATGAAATATTAAACAAACAATCTAATTAAAAAAATCAACACATGTGATTGTTTAATTGCATGAGGAATTTGCGTTGCATTGCATAAACATAATGAAATGTAAACAATTTGAAAAATCATGATATATTCAAGGGAGAAGAGTAAAAACTAAAAAGTGTATCGATGTGTGTGTGTGAAAGAGAGAAAGAGAGAAAGAGAGAGAGAGAGAGAGAGAGAGAGAGAGAGAGAGAGTGAGAGAGAGAAGCAAAGGCTGAAGAAATGAATAATTACTTGGGCGCAAAATTCGCGGCGCGATATAGGTCGTGGAGTCGCTTTATAAATTAACTGGTCGCGCGCTGCCAGTTGCGCGAATCCGACAAGAATTTCGAAACGTGGTAAATACGTTGAGCGTTGCCGTTTAAAAGCAAAATGCCGTAGACAATTTATGTAAAACCGGAAATTGAATCAATACCAAAATTTAACATGCAAACATTTATAAGGTTAGCTTTTTATTGGAAACGCCCGGTGTGTATTTTGATATGTAGATTTCAACGGTAAACGCGCGAATTCAGCAAAACATTTGCAACCGGTATAATGATTTTAGGCAGCAAACTGAGCGTTGATTTTAATAACATTTTTTGCTAACGACATTATTCCTTTTATTGCACGCTGAAACGCAAGTAGTTTCGCACATTGTTATTCTATCAATAGTTACAGTTTTTTTTTTTTTTTCGCAATTATTTTTGGAATGTAATTTAAGTCCGAATAGAAATATTTGCATTATAAAATTGCTAAAATTGACTTTTCAATATTTCAAGAATTCCAATTTTTTGGAACGGTCTGTAAATAAGATTTAATTTTTTATTAAAAGCTGGTTTCATAATTTCGTAAATATTTGCATTCTAAATTTCCGCACGCATAACGAGTGTTCAATTTAAATAATTGAAATAATAATGAAGTTCCAAGTTTCTATGTAACATAACCATAATTTTCTCTTAGTAAAACTGGTAGCAAGTAGTGAATATAACCGTTATTATATAGTTACTGAAATTTACATCTTACGGTCATTGCAATTGTACTTAGAGTGCTAAAACTGTTATGGCAAGGACGAGGTTTAAAATACAGTTTTCATTATAACGAAGATTGCTTATTTTATGAATGTGTTTCAAATTCAGCAATCCAAATTCAGTTTCCAAAATTATAATCGTAAATATTAAGTTAAAATAATACCTTGAAAACAGTATTTTCTGAAAAAATTTAAAATTCCCCGAATTAATTTTAAAACAAGTAATTTTTCTTTTATTTTTCATTCACTACATTGTTACAACGTAGTCAAGCAACTTTGTATTAATTATTCCTCTACTTGTAAAAGATAAATTTCGTCCTTTTCCTAACACATCTTTCATTGATGACATATTTGTTATTAAAGATAAACTTCCCGTAAACATCGTGATATTATCTTTTTTTTAATAATGTAAATCACGAAAGTATACCCTTATAATAATTTTCGGGATATTTACTTCTATTAATTCAGTAGTCATTTTATCTTGCTCAATTATTTCAAAATTTAAACATATAAAGTTCAGTTCGATTCCAAAATTTGCTCTTTAAAGTATTTTCTTAAAAATATTATAAAAAAAAAACACGTGAATCTGTATTTGGTTATAAATCTCGAACATGTAAAAATCATTTTATTATAAAGTTCGCTTGCGCTCAATAAACAACGGGGAAAAAAAATAGATGACATTATTATTTTCATTTCGACATAAATCCTTAACGTTGTTAAAAAATGAAAACTCCTGTAAAAATATGTTTCTCGTTGAGCATTACAGATGAAACTGGCGCTCGTTTAAAAATTTCAAGTCCGTGTAAACATTCACAAATTGTAAAATGTAATCCGCGTAGAAATGAACGAAAGAAATCGCGACGAATAACTCGAAGCATAATAAACAAATTCAAATAATGTTCAACTACAGTAAAAGGGTAAATTCCGAACGGAAAGGGGAAGGGGAAGGGAACATTAAGCCAACAAATATGTAGCTGACAAATTAAATTTTCTAGTCTCGCATGCGTCACAGTGACTCCAAGGGCGTTTTAAATAATTCATCCACGATGTCGCGAGCAAAGAAAGGGATCATTTACAATTCATCCTCGAACTACGAATCAGCGATGCGCCTTACGACGGTCCTTGTATTTCTTCATAAACGCTGTTCTGCAACGTGGCAGTAGCATAAAAATTATAGACTTCTTCCTTACGACCAAAAATAAAGGGAACAAAAAATACACATATATTAAAATAGTGAAGAGATGTCTCAGACTACAATTGTCTCCGAGAAAATGAGAAAAAATTGTTACTGTTGAATTCATTTCTTTCTTGTATTTTATTTTTAATTGACGATGTTCAGCGGAGTTAGTTAGTGCCAAAAATTGTTTTTCCAAGTAGGGGAGGAGGATGTAATTCCGACGAGGGTAATTAAGGGAAATAAGAAATAAAAGAAAGAGCAGAAAAAAAGTTACGAAAAAAGACGTCGAGGAAATATTAATAAACAGAGTCTGAAGGAGGGGGAAGGGGGTAAACACACGAGGGGGACTCGGGACGAAAAGGGGCGGGGGGGCAAATAAAGAAGCAGCAGGCTGCTGTGTGGCGCTTTATCGAATTCGCAGTTGTTCGGCGTTATCCCAGAGCGGAAAGGAACTTTTTAATCTGCGGCAACTCGAAGATGCTTCCACCGTCTGTCCTCGTGAGGCCGTAACTTCTTCGTTGTACGATTCCCGCGGTCCCCCAGGAGTTCCGCGGACGATATTCGCTCATAAACACGAGTTTGCGAAAAAGAAAACTTCGGCCAATTTGTGCGAATTATTTCTTAGCAACGATAGAAATTCTTATCTGGTTGGTGGAGAATGATGGGCTAATGACTTATAATTTATAATGGAAACGATATTCTCTTATATTCTCTTCTTATTTGGCAGTTTCATAACAAACTCGTCAAACTATCACGAGGGTTTACTTTCGCAAACGTTTAAATGCGCAGAAAAAAATAATTTTGGCAAAAAATAAATGTCACTTGAATGTTTTGTCACGTAGAAAATCTTTAGTAGATACTTTACCGGAGGGCTAAAAACAAGAGGCCTCAAAACGCGGAAAGAATAGGATACATTTTTTTGCACGTAAGGAGCTTACACGCTGCAATGAAAATCCTTTTCCTCGCTATATTATTTGCATGTCACGCATACCTCGGGGCCCTTCGTTCGACTTTGCAACGCGCGTTATAAAAGCCATTTTTGCCTTCAGCCAGCACGTCAAAATCGAGAGAATGGAAACCTCTGAATTTCGATAATGCCACCATAGCGGCATAAAAGAAAAAGAATCGCGAGCCTGTATCAAAGAATTTTGCAGAGTGCAAGCCAGACTCGCAAAAATGAAACCCGCTGATGCAGGATCGTTCGCAAAACTATGACTGATAGAAACAAAAAAGAAAAAAAGAATGACTCGTATTTGTTCTTCGTTCGAATAATAAATAACGACTAAATTCGGTATGTTTGTGCGTGTTTAATGAAACGAAAAATTACGCCCGTGCAATGGACTTGCCAAATTTCTCTTACACAAACCCTGCGCAGCGTTTTTGGATTAAAACATTCTTTTCGGCATTACATTTCGTTTGAACGAACTGATTGCTGCGTTGAGTTACTACCTGAGCTTTGTGAGAAAGAGTTTTTATTTGAAGGTGTTTAAAAAAATTGAATCAGCTATTCGATTCCACTGGGAAATGATGGAAAAAGTTACCCTTTGCATCAACTTTCTACTTATTTTTATATGGCTTTTTTCCAACTACTGTGTAAATGTTATTTCAGACTGTTAGTTCTTTCAGTAATGTTTATGGTTGTTACTTTAAACTGTTATAATTTATTGAATTTTATAATAAATAAGTATAAATGAATTTTTGTTTTTTGTTTTATATCACATATGTACAAGAAGTTTTGTACATTGTTGTATAGCAAATATTGCGTGTTACAGTCACAGTGCATAATTAACACATCAAATTATATGTGACAGCATCTTATACTTATTATAATTAAAATTACTTTGAAGAAGCTAGTCATAACCACAATGGTCAGCTCGCATGTTCTACAGCAAATTACTCTTCTCTTAAATGATTACTGCTTTCACACAAATCATTCCAACGAGGAAGAACAAGTCATAATTCTCGACGAAAATTATTAATAATAATTATAATTAAAACATGCTCATCATCATAATCATCCTTTCCCACGATTCTCAAGAATCGTGTTTAATATCTCAATCACAATTTTCATTGTCTATTCAATAACGAAATTACATTTTTATTATCAATAGATATGTTAGTAAATATTTTTGATATTGTCAAAATTGTGCACAACAGAATGTCTCAATTTGTTCATTGTAATACAACAGCTCTTTATAGAATTGTAAATGAAACAATGAAATGTCATTGTGTTCGTTGACATCATCATCGTGTCTTACGGAAAATTTGTCATAAATAATGCAAAATGTTTTTGCATAAGCATGACAAATGTGCATCTCCCCAGCGATCCATAAACGCGTGCCATTTATCGAAAGTTCGTCGATCCGTGAAAAACATTTATCTGAGCAAATCATCAGCGTTGACAAATGACGAATTTTCACATTGAAATTAGTTCGAACGACAATCTCTCTTGCCGTGGAACGTCGCGTTATATGGGTGATATACATTGGCGTCACTCTGGAACTTGGCTTGGAGTATCAATAATTTCTGTACTCCAGATTTTCGAGATGCTCCGCTTGCTGATAAATCGTGGCAAAAACCCCCCCAACCGTTCACCCCGCGCGCGCCCTTTCCTTCTGCAAATTTCCGGTGCCAACCATTCCACTGCCAAAGACTTTTCCGTCGCGAAAAATGAATCAGTCATTTCTTCGCAATTCAATATTTTTCCTTAACGTTGTTTTCGTTACAACACAAAATGTTCAAGAAAAACATTTTTCGCACAAAATTGCACAGATTGTTTTTTAAAAATCATTGTCTGAAGATTGAAGATTATAATATGAACGAAGGTTTTGCAGAATATTTTTGTGAAATCCTCTTGATTTGCCATGACATTTTTAAAGGCGAACAATCTGAGACAGCTACAATGGCAATCTATTTCGCTCGATGTACCTAAACTACGGCAATGATAATAACAATAAAAGAAAAAAAAAAAAAATAACGTCGCAGTGATCGAGAAATCCAGTTCCATCCCATTTGCTATCTCCACTTACGTCGCCTTTTTATCTATAAACGTAAAGCGTGAAAACGCTCGTATGAAATTCAACGCATTAAAGGAGGAGGATTTTCCTTTGAGTCCAGAGAAGCGCTGTTGAATCTAGGGATTGGACGTTTGGGGAATGGCATTCGGAGTTGCCCTTCGGCTGGTAATGTGTTCTGTTGTAATTGCATTATTGGGCGGGTATTTATCGGAAGGGACAGAAGCCTAGGAAGGCGTAGGTGCATTTTAGGTGTTTGTGGTTGGCTACCGTGCGAGCCTTTTGATGTTTGTTTTGGGATTTAGAATGAATTGCTAGTAGATGAAAGGGATTCTGTGTTGGTTTCAGAAGCTGTAATACTGATTATCCTGATAGTGACGTGAATAATATTAATGCAAATAACAATTATAATAATGTCGTTTCTAGAAATTGGATACACTGACAAAATGCCATATTTGAATGAAGTTGAATTAAGGAGACTGTATTTGAATTAAATTTATTATAATGAAATGGTTCAATTTAACGAAAATGCTTTTCCAATATACACAATAATAATAATAATAATGTATATTTAGTAACGTGCAAAAGGGACAAAAAACACAATGAATTATATGCTGTAATGAAAAAGAACTATGATGTTCTTATCCTTTGAATTATAACATACTAGGATTAAAAATATCTTCACTAAATTACGCTATCTGTTCGAGAGCAAACTGAACGGTTAATGGAAATGTAATGACCATTTTAAAATGGCCATTCTACAAATTGCTTAATAAGACATTATAATTCGAATCGAATTTGGCTAAACTGTTTCGATATGGGATTTCTTTGAAATCCCATGCGATTATTTTAAAATTAATAACAATCAACAAAGATTTTTCAACAAAACTCAAATCAAGCGAATAATCCCAAACAAACAAAAATTCTTTAATTTTCAATAGTTACCTGCTGCTGCATTAACTTCAAAGAGTCATGAATTATTTATCTACGCGATATATACAATCTATTCCGGTGCCAGTAAATCTATTAGGCTCAAATAAATAATTTATTACGATTTGCATTAATAGTCGTATTTGTAATGAATCATTCGCATAAGTAAATCATTGTGCCGGCTAAAATTAAATTTGTATGTGAAACGCGGTTGGATTAATGTTATATTTCCACTAGGCAGAAAACTATATTTGTTACAAGAATTTCCTTACACTCTGAGAATTATGAAATCGCAATTTAATTGTTAGTTGTTTAACAAAGTGTCGGGTTTCTTTTTTATTATTATTTTTTTTTTTTTTTGAATTTAACGTATATAAAATTTAAATAAACTGTACCAAGGGTAGTTTTAATAAGAAATGACTGACGTAAGTGAATCATTAGATTGTCCTAAAATGAAATTTGTATGTAGATCGTGGCCGGATAAATGTTATGTTTGAAATTAGGAGTGTTTAAATTGAGCACTGAAGGAAAAAGGGCGGAAGGTGTTCAAGATGGTGTTTAAGTAGAAGTTAGGTACTGAATTAAGTGGGATCATACGCCACTTCCAGTCATTCTTAGTGGCTACGACATTTAATTCAAATGAACTGGCTCTTCTACGTACACCGGCGCAACGGCTGAACCTAAAGCTCTCCCGGAGGGTCGATAAAGCGATACGCGAAATAAGTCGAGTGCTATCATGATACTCTTTATAATAAAACCTTTTTAAACGTTCAACTTTTAATATTCGAATCAATGTTTTCATCTCGACAGCGCCAAGAGATAATACAGCCCGCCAAAATTTCGTTGGGATATGATAATTTATGGCTTTGTTGCCGGGTTGGATTAAGCGCAAGTTTTGCCCCTAAAATCACCCGGGAAATGCTAATGTTTTAAAAGTTTGCGAATTATGAATCGCTTTATTTGATATGAAGTTTTGCACAATTAGAGATTGCTCGGTAAGAAAGAGAAAAGGCGGCAGTAGTTAATCTTTAATCAAATAAAACAAGGTTTAGAATTCCATAAGATCCGAGTGAATTTTAAGAATTTTCTCATATCCCTTATTTCATTCGCAAAAGAATTTGCAAATATCTCTTAATTGTGACTTCATCGCCGAAGGACTAATCAAGTACAATCAAATACGATGGAATGCAAACAAGTTCGAGTTATAAATAGCAGACGCAAGGGCTAGTTTGTAGTCGAATTTCAATTGTCTGCTGAAGTTCCTCGTCACTCAAGATGTTTCAATATTGTACCCGCGTTTCATTTCGCGCCTTATTGATTATGGTACTCGCATTGTACCGTCTCTGTTCATTCCGGCACTTCTCTTCGTGTCCCTTTCTTACATATTCAACGGCCCGTCCCCGCCTTGATTCGACTCGACCCAAGTCGACGGACTCAGAATTGCCGGAAGCTTGGTTTCCACAGGGAATTCGTCCCTTCAGGCACGGGCCGCACGTAAAATTTATGCAAACGTTCCCGAAATCACATTGCTAACTTTACATGAGTCTCGTACAGAGTCTCTTACAGAGTGTTGTGTTACACAAAGTTTCCAACATCTTCTCGTCAAGGCTTTATTCGCTTATTTACTGTCAATTTAACTTCCGTTATTTATGACGTAATGGACGTTGACTTGTAAATTTTGCATTTAGTTCTATTTTTTTTTTCTTTAATTAAATAATGTGTTATTAGATTTTGTTATAACAATGTTCCCTTGTCTTAGTATTTGA
>JABFQA010001605.1:0-13249 GCA_022817065.1 Probaryconus sp. ZL-2020 | reverse complement strand
CCTTAAGCATCTGTATTCTATTTGTTTTTGTATGCTCCTTCGAAAGAATCCCTGAAATCGGAATAAAAACGTTCATTAGAAATAAATAAATATTTCTTTATCTTTTGTGATTTAAAAAGATTTCATTGATTTTTTTTAACTAGGGAATTATATTAAAAAAAAAAAAAAAAGAAAATACCATAATGTCGAAATACGAAAGTCAATTCGCCAATGATTTATTTGCGGCGAAACGAGATTCAATTTTCCCTCACAGCGGAGATAAGTGAATTTAATAAAAGGTCAAAAAATAATGTTTATCGATCGACGCTTATCGAAAGCCTCTCTTTTTTTATCATACGTTGCAATAGATAAAATTTTGCAAAAAAAAACGTGATGCAAAAAAAACTCTATCGAAAAACAAAAGTTGTAAGAAAAATTACTATACCAAATAAGAATCAAGACGCCTGATAAAAATTCATGAAACTTCCTATAATTTTTACCATACCAAATATGAAAATTTATTGAAAACATTTGGTAGTTTTTTAAACGAGCGACAGACAAAATTTTACTATTACAAATTTCTACATGTTGTAATAAAGATTCCACTGTCTCTAATATATTTTACTATACTATATAGAAATATTTCTTATATCACATTACAAAAACTGTAGCAAAAGTATAATAAAAATTTAGAATCTCAAAGTAATATCCTCGAACAACTAGATGACATAGTAATTTTTAATATAACTTTTCTTTTACGTGCGATTTCCATTTGGTATAGTAATTTTTCCTACAACTTTTTTTTCAGCTTGTACCCAGTTAATGTTAGTGAATTCTGTGCTTTCATTATTATTCCGAGCAAAGGGACAAACGTCGGCAATGCAACAGAGGATGCCAGAGGATTAGCTGAAAGTTGATGCCGGGTACATAATGCGACCTTTGAAATGGCCGGTTGGAAATTAATAAGCGAGATATATACAATGTTATATACACATGTATATATAATCCAACGTCAAGATATACATTTCAGCCCCATCTTGTGCAATAAGCGGGTCTTGACGGTGATATCAGTTGTGGCGCGGAATATCGATGCGCCCGATGCGCGCGCATGCGCGACGGCGCGTGCTTTTTGTGTACGTGTGTAAAATCGAAGGACACGTCTGATGTATTTGTAACCAAATAAAGTAATACCGACCAGGCAAAGACAAATTATACATGAACCAATGCAACTGACATTTATTGACTTTTCCCATACAGTTCTCCGCTGACTTCCTCTACGATGCACCTTAATTACGAGACCGGAAGTCCGTGTTTCTTCGATTCATCAATCTCGAGTTCCATCATCAATTTTCTTCTTCTTATTTTTTTGTTTTGGTACATGTACTTTTAATGGAGTCATATCGATATCTCGAAGATCGATATCTCCATGAACGAGGCATCGATCTTGACGATCGATATACCAAATATCGATATCTCGATATTTGATTCGAAACTTTCGCGGTCTAAATTAATTATCGACACTGAAATCCGACACTCTTTTGTCCTTTTTTTTTTTTAAATGAAATGCTTCGCGAAAATGTTCAGTAACTCGAGAAAAATATCAGCGCGCCTCGTTTTCTATTCTTCGCTTTTCCTTTGTATTTTCACGTTTTAATTGAAAGGCTACAATTTAATTAATGTTATAACTGTGCATTTATGCATATATCGCGCATTGCTTTTTATCTATAATTATGCATTCAATGAAATTATGTATCTGATTCGAATTTAATTAAAATTATACTGGCTAATCAAAATATACGTTGTACCCTTTACACTCCAACACATAGGCGCACAAACGTATGAACACAGGCGAACTCTAATGCACGTTATTCAACGTTCCGGAAACATTCGCGAAAATTTCGGGGAAGAAAATTTATCAACAAGTTTTCCAAAATGTTTTCGCTGGCAAATAAAATCGCGTGTAGCATTTATTTATTTATTTTTTTTTTTATTTTGGTTCGCTTTATAAAAAGTTACGAGGATGATTTTAGAAATTACTAATGTCAAGTGCATTTGAGTAAGTTGAATAAGAGATTTTCTTTTGAAGACGCTAAGGCATTGTATAATATAGAAGGAAGTCCAGTCGAGGAACGTGAGACGATAAAGTGAGATTCTAGAAGCATCTTCAGATAAACCTAGAGCCGATATTAAATTACACGAGTGCCGACGAAAAAGCTTCAGACGTTTAACAAACTCCTAAGACTTTGGAAAAGAAAAAAGAAAAAAAAAAAAAAGAGAAACGATATTAATATTTATAAATTCTTCGAGTTATTTTGCTCTACAAAAAAGAAGGAAAAAAAACAGTTTCTCACAATATCGCGGAGTAATAATAAATTTATAAATCTATTCCGTCATTCAGCGAGCAACGATCTTTAAAAATAGCACGAATATTGATTAGTCAATCTGACTTAATTAGAAAGACAGAAATAGAAGAGGGGCATTTATTCGTCTACCAATTCTAACGAAAGTATAATTAACCGGGATCTCGTAATAGATATATCAATTAGCGTGGCAAATACCATGCAATGTACCTCGGTTAGGTGGAGAACACGTCGATCGCCGGGGGTTTATTAATTAATTAACGCGACAATAAATATACCCATTATCGACTCGTCATCATACGTCCGCTTTCATGAACAGAGATCCATGACGACCAATATTCCAGTACTCGCGACACACGAACCACGCCGATAATATAATGGACTCCGCAATAATACTCGCATTCGATTACTTGGCCTCGGTTCGCCATTAAAATCAATATATCAGCCGGCATTAACTCTGCGTTTCTCTTTTAATACCAATTTTTCGTGTATTTTTTTCCCACTCTTTAGCCAGAGGATTAATATACACCAAACCAACAACGATCGCAGCGCCACTAAAATAGCCCGCCGTAGCAAAAATTGTAAACTATAGGTGTACATCAAGAATTGATAATAATTTTCTTAATATTGTCATTGAAATATTAAAAAAAAATTAAGTTACTTATATTTATTAAAGAGTTAATACTTAAATAATCAGAAATAAAGTAATCAGAGATATCGATCTTCGATAAATAACGAATCCTTTATCAGACAAATCACAAAGAAAAATGTGTATATTTTTCTAGGAAAATCTTGAATAAATTAGAAAACCCTCTTTTTTCATTCAATAAAAATGGTAATACCCTAATTTAACTCGTTATAAAGCAGACGTTAAGGAATTATGTATGCATGCATTAGCGTTGATTATACTGATTATCGCTATAGGTTTTACGTTCGTATGTTCTTCTATTTGTTGTGCTTCTTGTTTGTTCTGCGTTGGTATGTAAATTATATGCTTGCTGCTTTTAATGTCTGTCTCATCTTTTTAATTTACAATGGTACGGAATAAGATAAAAAAAAAAAAGAAGAAGCAGGATGATGACCAAAGCATGTAATTTACATAACGCACATACGCGAATAAACGACATTAAACGCCAGACTTAAGGTAAATACTGCATTTGCTTCTGCCATCGTTGGATGCACTTTTTATTACGTCATTATTAATTTAATAAGTATTTTATCTATATTATAAATAACAAACAAAAAATTTCATTTTGAAGATTTGATTTCAGCAGGAAAACATTGAATGTGAAGTAACTTCGCCAAGTTGAGTTTTGGAAAAATGCGAATTTCATTAATTAGGTAAAAGCACGTGTAATATGTAAAGCGTGGATTATGTAAATAAAAAAGAAATGTCGAGATTGAGTAATGCCGAGAAATGAACGTGAAAAAAAAAAAAGCAACATAGAACAGACGTAAGTACGTCTGGAAGAGCGACTAACTGGCCGGTGATATAACCGCTTGTAATATCAAGCGTGTCTGACTCGACTGATCTTGTCTGACCATTATCGGATTTTTCCCCTTAAAACGTCACGAGCGCAACGCTTAGGCCAGCGTGACGTAACGGATTACTTTTAATCATTGCTCTTGTTTTTCAATTAATTCGATTGAATCGTATCACTAATTTATGTTTCGCTCGAATAAGCGTTCTGCGAATAACATTACTTTCTATCGCGTTTATCTTCTTCTGCGTTGATCTTAAGATTCCAAACAATGGACGTCGAAATTCGAGGATATCGATCGTTGAAGATTCGTTACGCATCGAAGATCGATGTATCGATATATTGAATTTCAATGCATCGAATTTCGAAATGCATTGGTTCTTTGGAAAAAGGAAAAAATTAAATGTATTGCATTATCCTTTACTTTTTTTTTTTCATGTTGAAAATGGATTGTACGTCAGCTCCGCAGAAGGAACAACATTGGCGTGATTGAATCACGTAATTCAGGGATTACGGTGTCGTGCTCTTTTCTACGCAGTTATGTATCAAAGATCAAGAAGACTTTTCTGAGCGTACCCCGCAGAATGTTCCCACCGTGCTGTGAATACACGCGGCGTGAAATTGAAAGGCACAGGTAAGCATGGTGGCAGGTAGATTATGCACGTGTGCAACAGCAGCAGCGCATTGGCCCAACCATTGGAGGGAAGTGGGGGAGGGGGAAGGTGCGAGGGGGCGCTCACCGATTGCCCCCCCCACCACCACCACCAATCCCTGCCTGGCCCTAGGGCTTCCGTGTTTCGATCACGACTCTGTGAGACGCTCTATTGACGTCTGTGTACATCTTGTGTGTTACAGTTGGAGAGAGGTTATGTAATCAATGGGCAAATGGTAGTTCCGATTATAGAGAAATCGATTTATCGGTCGATTGAGTAATTAATTGAGTCTACGTCATTTAGAAACAATCGAGAATACAAAGAAAAAAATAAAAAAACATTTCTATGCCTTATGAAATTTGAAAATGTCAATTTCCCGCCAAAATTAACGGCTTTTTAAACCTCTATATAACTCTAAACAAAGTACAAAGTAACGATCATTCTTATTCGCCGTCCGAAGCCTATAATAATCAATCTTCTTTTGTCATGTACATAACTTTCAGGGAACGAACGCGAATCATTAACTTTCCATCAACAATTTTAAAGATATAATTAATTGAACTGATCTGTTAGCAAATACTGTTAGAAATATATTCTATATACCCGAAGATTGGATCGAAGAAAGTTTGTTTTCAAGGAGCCTTGACAGGATAATAAATTTGACGAAGCTAACAAACGTTAGCGCGATGGATCGACCGATCGATCGATTTCTCTTTTATGAACGAAACTCTTGGCACTGATTGCGTAACGTCCGTCTATAATACACAAACGTACGTATTCTTTGGTACAGCCTCTTTGATTTAATTTTCGAATTCACCGCCAAAAGTAACGGTCCTTCTTTACATCAGCTCTGTTGTAAATTACAAGGAATAATAATACGATGCAAATCCTAAACAAAAACTCCACGCAATGAGGACAAAAAAAAAAAAATCCTAGAAAAATAATAATAATAATAATAACAATAATGATAACATTTCGTATTTGAATCAAACAGAAAAGAGTATGAAATATGAATAGAGTATAAGGAGATACGTTCTTCTTTTTCGTTATACACGTTCGTGATCTTGAAAGATGTATATAAATTAAATTTAACAAGCTTCGCGTAGCATGCGACCAGTTGCGAATTTCATAAATATAAGTAATCGCATACAGTACCGCGTTACCACAGTGGTTATTAGTAATGAATGAAATGTGTAAAGTGACTCGTCTTCCTCTTCCTGGTGTCTGAAAACTGTTTCCATCTCTCTATCCCTTTATTCCCTCTTTCTCTTTCGCTCGTGAGAAAATATTCTCTTACATTTGATATAGAAAATAAAACCATTTGCTTTAAAGTCATTTAGCGGTCCGACATAATGACATTACGTTTTAATTCATAACGATTGGTTACGTAATGAAATGCGACACTTTTCGCTCGATTAAGAGTTTAAATGATTAAACTTTATTGTTATTAACGAAAATAAAAATAATTAAATAAAATATTTAAGATAATAAACATTTCTGAAGATTTTTCTGACAACAGAATGAAATTATCATTCTGTGTGTGTGTGTGTCTTTGAAACAACGAAGACAAAATGATATGAGAAAATATTACCGAATAACAGTGGACTAACTTAATTTTGGAAACTCGAAATAACGTTACGCGATGCCGAGCCATGAGGTCATAATTACAAGAACGCGTGTTAACGAAGAAGAAAAATCGCATTAAACTTGGTAACAAGGTTGTAACTTACCTTGCAGCCTTCGCAGCTTGTAACCCCGTAATGGTAGCCGCTTGCCTTGTCGCCGCAAACTTTACAAGGTACGAAACTCTTTGCCGGGGTGGAACTGTTGGAATCTGCGGCCGCGTAATGTTGTTCTGCAACCCATGAAAAAACAATACGAAAAAATTACGACATGAAAAATATATCTTACACATAAATTAAGTCTCTTTAAACATTTTTAAAAGGGGAAACATCTGAAACATCGATAACAAATTCGAATCTGATTGAAAGGCGTTTCATATTTTTTTTCCCGTTCATAATTGAGGGAAAATCAGCTAACGGCAGTCCTTTGGCATTACCGAGAAAGAGACGTTTCGACGTTTTCTTGGGCATCTCTTTCCATCCATAATGTTAACCGGGAGAGATCGAGCAAGCTCGAGTCTTGCGCGTAACGGACGATCCACGTGACCGTTAGAGGCAGCAGGAAGGATGGGATAGAAGATAGAGGAAAAAAGTTGGAAGAATATAAAAAAAAAAAAAAGTGAAATGGAACAGGACCGAGCTACCGCTGTTGCCAAAGAAGATGGATGCGACGGGATAAAGCAAGAGAGACTGATGTGTATGTTTATGTAGCGTTATGGAGTGTCTATGAAAATACGTGCTGTGATCGAAATTAAAATTGTCTGCCAACGTAACAGATGGCTCCATTGAAAAGATTTACGGCCTTATAATCAATATTTTCACGAATTATTTCAGGACTCGGTGGTATGAAATTTGAATTTTTGAAATTCCCGCCGAAATAAGTAACGGTTTTGTAACGAAAATATTATGTTTACCCGGGAAATTTGAATGACGAATAAAAGGAAAATTCGTGGTATCTGTCGCAGAGGAGATTGTAATATTGCGATCTCTTCGCAGTCACCTTCCCTTCTTTAGACAACGCTTCAAAGTCTGTCAGACTCGTTGCAGTCGAGCAAAAAGCTCCGTTACACTGAGATTCTTAGACGTGGAAATCCCTAAAGGGGCCACTGAATTTTTTGCCATTCAATCTACGCAGACAAGTATTTGCAACTGTAATTAAGGAAAAAGAGCTCCTATGAATTTATCGTGAACGGCTTTCTGATATTTTGAAGACTATTAATTATCGTTATTTCTACGAGAAATAACGTACATTTTTTTTTATTAAAATAATTATTGAAAATGTATGCAGTTTGGAATTACAACAAAAAAAATTCGTTATTTTTGGTGTGAAATTTAAATGTCTCCCACCAAATCTGAAACATTTTCTCTCGTTCATTTATTATAAACTTAAGAGGAAGATATGTTTGATGCAGGATCGTGCAATTTTTTTTTTCGTATTGTAGAAAGTTTCAGTGAATTACTTTAAGAGAACATCAGCTGATTTATTGCAGTTCGTACTGTAAAATATATTTAGTATCCTTGTCGGTTTAATTTATAGTTTCAATAATGTTTAAGCTAATGGAATGTAGGAGAAATTATGTTTTCAGATAATCTCTTCGGTTCGAAAAAAAAAAAAAATGTTCCTGAAATGTTACCAGACGCTTAGCATTTTGATTAATAATCACTAAAAAAACATATTATTTGCAAACTTCGGCATGAAATTGCAAAACAAAAAATTTCACTAACTTTTCGTTTACATACTGAAAGGTTGAAAAAAAAATATATAATGTACAAACTTTCTACAATGTAAAAAGTGCATCATCTTACTACATATCGCATACAACTTCCTCTCAAGAATAAACAAGAAAAAAAAAAAGATATTTGATATTTAAAAAGCATTGAAACATGACATGGTCTAGTAGCTTTCGATGTTCCAAAGATCCTAATCGCCAAACAAGACAGTCTACTGATTTTCTTGTGTAAGTTATAATTGACGTGAAAGGTTCTTCGGGCCGATAACTGATTTATATCAGCGTCGTGATCTACTGTCAGTTTCTCCGCGAGTTGTCGCTCAAGATCCAAGCGAATCTGGTGTAGAACGATAACCGCTTCCGTCTGCCGAAGAAGACGCGAAACTAACGGCTTTTTTCGGAGCTAACTAACTCAGAGTACCGTACCAAATCATCAAGAAAAACTGGTCTCTCAGACGCGATAAAATTCTATCACCTTATTACAAAGAACAATCGTATGCATTTTTATCACGGTATATTTAATGAATTTCTTTCTTTTTTCTTCTATCTTACGTTGCTCGTTTGTCATTGCTTTGGAATGAATGGTTCGTTACCGAAAATTTTTTATGGAATTACTTCAATTACTTTAACTGAAAAATCAATTATTTTAACAAATTTAATAGTTTTCCTAACTGACTGTTAGTTCAGAAACAACTAAAATATCAACTGGTTACAGAGGTCTTTGACTTTGAATTTTTGGTAGGGTCTACAAATGATTTTTCTCATTTTCCGAAGGTATCCCCAATTGAATATGGAAAATAGTAATTTTTCATACACCTATTTTATCAGTGTAACGTGAAAATTAGTAACCCGGTCACTATTAATCGGATTAAAATTTTTGTACCCCACCGATGTGTCGCGCGAATTAACATTCAAGTGGGATTCAATATTGCTCGCCGACGGAATACAGTGAACGCGAGCACACAATATTCGATGAATTGCTGCAGGTCAGAAGAGCATGGCGCATTGGCCGGGAGATAGCGTTGCGTTGCCTAAAGTAATTAAACGTGGTAGGCGCAAATTGTATTCCGGGATATTACTAACTTGAGGAACATTGGTGGGGACGAGGGAACGACCAAAGAGAGACAGAGTGACATACAGTGAGAGAAAATTAGAGCGAGAGTCAGCAATGTACTGGCAGTAAAACGGAGATGGAAAACGACGCAGGATGGAGAGCCAGAGAAAGAGAGTGAGAGAGTGAGAGAGAGAGACGTTTGTATTTAACAACGTGCCCTATCTCCGGTTTGTCAAAACGACAAATGCATATATGAAGTTACGTTCCATTGTGTGCGCTTTTGCCACAAGGCACGAAGATCCGAGCCAATACACGACTGCTTTTCAACATTGCATATATAACTATTCTGGAAAAAAAAAAAATAATACGTTGGTTCAGCAACAAGCTCTGCTGAATTGACGTTTCCAACACCACTTTTGGTGCTGAAATAACAGAGTCACGTTGAAGCAGCACCAGATGGCAGTACTGAATTTGGCGTTGAATTAATACAATCATTTGTTTTTCATACTCTCAATGTCTCATGAAAGTTATTTTGTACTACTTACACGCAGAAAGAAGTTGTAGGAAAAATTACTATACCAAATAGAAATCAAAATGTATCGTGTCACATTATTTAAAAAACTACAGAATGTTTTCGTATTTGGTATGGTAAAAATTATTGGAAGTTTCATAAATTTTTACCATACCAAATAGGAAAATTTGTGGGAGATAAAGTTTTGACATTGTTAAGAAATCATGAAAATCATCGATTGTTTTAGTATAGCATTGAAAACCAATTACGGTGATTTCAGTTGTATTGGCCCAACTTTTTATTTTTTTTTTTCTTTCTGAACGTACTCTGAAAGTTTATCCACGAACGTTCCCTAAAACCTATCGACGAGCACAAAAAGCTCAGGAGTACAATGGTTGATCAATAAGATTCAGTTTCGAACATTGCTATGGCAATGTTGCTGTTGTGCCACTGTAATCACCGGTGCCAGGCTGCTGATATTGCAGATCGTAAGTACACAAGCCTGCGCAGCGCCAAGTATCATCTCAGGAACATAAAAACGAGTCACGAATGGAAGCTTTACCATTATGACCCAGTTTGGAAACTGCAAACTGGGATCAACGTGAGATACGGCACCGGAAAATGCCACCGAGGAGAAAAATAAGACACGATCTCTGAAATTGAGGAAAGACTTTAAAACTTGGGAGATTCAAATTTTTCTCTTTTTATTTTTCATGATCTTATTGCGAAGAAAATTATGGTTCGATAAAAATGCGACGCCAACGAAATTCAAAAACAATGATTTTCCTTTGATATGGTTTAAGATTTCTCACTTGATTCTGAAGAGAAAAAAAAAAAAAAAGTATCGAAAATTGTCCATTAATCATTTTTACCCAATTGGTGAAGTGGATTGTTTGTTATGGAAATGTAAATTACGAGAATGAATGGTAAAAGTGTTTTAAAGTGATTAATGGCTAAACAGAGAATTCAAACGAAAGTGTGTAACGTAACAATTTTTTTAGTACCCTTTACAGTTTAATGAAGAAAAATCAGTGTTCGAGGAAATTAAGGTCAATCTACACCTCGGGTTCTGTATTTTATTTTTTTTTTTTTTTTTTTTACAGATGGCACTCCAATTCAACCACAACGTTAATTAAGGTCATTAAGGTCATTGGAACAAGACTGATATTAATTGTATTTGTTCTTTAATAGCTTCTCGACAATTCACAAGATTTTTTTTTTAGAAAAAACATTATTGAAACATTAATCTATCGACCGCAAATTTTCCTCGTATAATTTGAAGGATAATGAATTTTTTTTTTTCAATTGCTATTCTGATATTTCGAATGCAATAACATACACTGTCCTAAGAAAAAAAAAAAGGGGTTTCGAAGAAAAGGATAGGATTTGGTTCGTATAATATTTCTGGAAATGGGAAGAAGCATATTGTGGCACTTACACAGTTCACACACATCGATAAAATTCTTGAAAACGTGTCCTAGCATAACCATTGAAAGCCAACCATTGTTGAAAGGTAGCGACGCGTGGATAAAAAGACCACAGAGATGCAACGAAGACGATGATAAGAAAGGAAAGAAATAAAAGTTTTGATATGCCAATAAAGTCAGGGAAAAAGTACAATAAATAAAAAGAAAAAGAAAAACAATTACCGACAAAAAATTTAAATTTTCAAATTAATTTCGTCAATTTCAATTTCTACAGAGTTTATGAAAAATAAAAGCATCGTGTTTTGTTTTTCATTTTTGCAAAAAATTCTTCGTTGTGAATTTGAATGCGAACTATTGACTCGAGAATCAGTGATGAAGTTCGATTTTAGTCAGACATGAAAGGAAAAAAAAAAAAAAAAGAAAAAAATTTCCAGCAACTCGTGAGGAAGCAAGACGTTTCAGCTCCTGTTATTTAACCGTTATAAAGGGCCTATGTCCATCAACTGTTTGCAACGATAATAAGCCATTATTATGGCGTGGGGTTTCCCACGACGTTCTTCGTGTGTCACTGACATCTGCCACGGCATCATCAACTCGGAAGACAATCAAATCGACCGAGGAAACGCCGCGAGCCAGCCATAAAAGGTTAACTATAACGGTTACCCATCCTTTTCGCCATCTTTTCCCTTTTTTTTTTTTTTTCTTCTTCTTCTTATTTTGCACTTCTTCTGGCTCCGGTCGTCGTCGCTTCGTTAAATAAAGTCGCAAACGTTTGGAATTCAGCTTAACTTTTGCCTGGAAAACAATTTAGCCGCAATTGCGATTGGCCATTTTATTCCTCCGAGGAACTTATGATAATGGCACTGTTAAGCCATCGGAAAACGATTGCCAAGATAAAAAGCAGTCGCCGATAGTCCTTCAATCTCTGTAACCTTTTTTCTTTCTCCCCCTTTTCATCATTCAATTAAAAAATTTTAACTTTAAAAATTAAAATTGTATTTTCACGCATAGCGACGCAATCGCCATCTACAACTTTTGGAAAACGACGTTCGCCAATCGCTCAAATTCCTTAGATTATGAAAAGGGGAGAAATGATCGTTTCCAATAAATACCATCCTCTCTATCTAATTGGTTAATAAAATAAACCAATCCCATGCTCGAAAGGCGTAACATCGCAATCAAGTCCCAGTTGAAACGGTTAATTCTGTTATTTGTTCTCTCAGTTCAATCCCCAATGATATAACGAAAAGCACGAACAGAGACGTCTTCCTTTTTCCCTCTTCTTCGTCCTCTTTAATTAAACGCTCTTACTTTCTGAGACTAAAACGCTTAAGGTCCTATCCCCACCACTGAAGCCATCCCCGAAATTCACGTGCCTCGTTTCGTGACGTAGTTCCCTCTTTGCCAAAGTATCCATAAGTTTCTGAGGAATCTCGTAAATTGGGACCGGCGAAGATGAACTTGGAACAATGACGGAGGTGAAGTGAGAAAGGACATGGGGGGGGTGAGGAAGGGGGTGGAAGAGGAGCGATTACTTGACGGTGTAATGGAACTCAGGTGAACTAGGTGTAGGACGTGACTTTCAGGGATTGGGACGCGTAACGGATCGATGTAATGGATTTTAAAATCATTATTGCGTGGCTAACGAGCTCTTTCAGCGACGATGCATGGCGGATCATGAAATGGGTATCGATTACATGGAACCTATCGAATGCTGTATCAAATTCTATTTGGACGATTTTTATCCCGTTCATTAATTACATTCGTCATCATCGTCAGGGGGAAAATTTCATGCGTCTCAGGATTCCAATGTCAATTGTCATCGAATTTTGATAATTTAGTTAAATCACCAGTTAACAGTTTAACCCTTTTATATAGACGTCTTAACAATATTTATGACTATTTAAAGGAATATAATATTTTTAATTGACCTTACATTGGTTCTGCGAAATTTTTTAGGATCAGCACTATCATTTCATACATATTTTTGCTATTAAGATTTTAGATGGAATATTAGTTCCAAAGATCATTCCTCGAAGATTTCTTAATGAAGATCATTCTCAGTGATGATTTATCGAAAATTTGATAACAGAAAAAAAAAAACAATCATAAATTATCGATCAAGAGTTGGATTTGAGATAAGAAAAAAAATCTCGATTTGGATCTTTATTGCGGATATAATAAGGCCAAGATAAATGAGCTGATTATATAAATGTGTACAGATATATACGGCCGACAAAAAATCCTCGCGAAATTATGCACGAGGAACGATTCCAAGTTTAACTGCACGAGTCGAGTGTAAAAAGTTATCTCGATGTCTGAGCACAGAAGGAAGCAGAGAGTCCTAGATAAGAAAACCAGAGAGCTGGTTATAGATGAGTTGGCGCTAAGTATCATAATGAAATGTTTCCAATGTAGAAAATACAAAAAAA
>JABFQA010001604.1:0-13249 GCA_022817065.1 Probaryconus sp. ZL-2020 | reverse complement strand
TGAAAATGTAAAAGAAGTGTTAGACATTTTCAAATATACTTTGTACATTTTCGTATACAGTATTATAAAATTTGTAACTTCACTCTTAGAAATGTCCACTTGGCATAAACATAATCCTACTATGCCAAGTGGAAAATCCTCTTAAAATTTCGCCAAGAATATTCCTACTTGGGAAAATCGGAATAAGATTATGCTAAGTAGAATTTCATAAGAGGACGTTATTCTTGAACGAAGAATAATATTTTTTATAGTGATTGTATCAGAATTTTTCTTAGTATTTACATACAATCACGTTTCCTTATACTTTATTTTAAATTTTAATATACTTTTTTTCTCAGTGTAGTATCAAGAAAATAGTTGCAAGATGATCAGCAAATTGACAGTACACTGTTTCGATAATACTTATTTCTGTCGCAGTTTTAATTTTTACATGACAATAAACAATACGAAGCGTACGAATAAAGTAGAATGAAAAAAGGGGTATGAATGATTAAGCAGCAAATAAAGTACCAATAGTCGGACGTACAACAAGTGTAATACAAGCGCAATCTCGTATGACACGCACCCTAACGCGTCTACTGCTTGCCGCTCTAATTTCTCTAATTTCATACTGACATGTTCTGTCACCACAAGGCGCACTTCATTTGCCAACATGAGCATGAAATTCCTGCGAATGTTCAGACGCATATCTAATATTTATCATTGCGTATTTATATCGCAGAAAAACATTTGAGCGTTAAGAAATATCTCATAATTACATTGAAAATGCACGATTATGATTATTGATATATCGCAACTATTTTGACGCTGAGAAATTTTAAGTCGATTTAAAGAATACACCAATCGTTGGAATAACAATAGAAATTGTCATAATTAATTAATGATAAATTATTTGACTTTAATAGATAGCGGGAATTCTTGTTGAATAAAATATCATTTCCGTTGAAACGAAGACATCCTCGACTTTCGTATTCAACGCTTTTTTTGCCGGAATAATACAAATCATTATTTTTATGCGCCGTCGGGAATAATCCCAGTGGGCCAATATGATATATCCGTGTTTGTGTCGCAGCACGTCATTCCGACAAATTAATGGGGGTGTGAACTTTGATTTTAGTGCATATCACGTTACACCGCGATAAACTGTCGGGACTATAAATCAACCATTTTGGAAACATTTGCTTCTCTTAGACTGTTATACGCGCAAAAAGTAGAACGAACATTAACATTGCAGAAAATAACAATTCTTATTTAGATTCAAATAAAATGGTCGTGTGAAATTTTAATTACGCGTTCTTCAATGATTCGTAATGAATTATTTTTTATCGAACGATTCTGTTTTCTGGCAAATTTTTCCAGTAAAACTGTAGAACATTCTTAAGTCTCCATCAGAACAGTTCTCACAGTTTGTTACACACTCCTGTCAGATTATTTTATTGTCTTGGGTTTTGCATAAGAATTTACCACAACTATAACTGTGCAGATTTTGCTGCAGCCTTTATCTTGATCTAAGTTATTGACCTGTTTAATATATACACAAGACACCTAGACTTTATTATAAATGATTCCTGACATTATAAAGAATCTTATAGATAACAAAGTTACTCCTGAAGTTTAACTGAGCAGGTGTTACTTGTAATCACGTATATAAAATGATATAGATATGGTGCTACATAGTAAAATGGTTTCAAATGATATATCATACGACTTCTTAATGAACACGATAGGATAGATTAAAAGAAAACAAAAACTAAAGTATATATTTTACGTGCATAAAATATTAATTGAATCAACAGTCCCTTAATATTATCCATTGCCAAATTTCATAGTTGCAAATAGTTGAACAAGCAAAGTTCTAATTAATTCAGTTGTGAATTAAAATTACAATAGCTAACAAATTGGTTGAAACAATTCTCAAAATTCAATTACTGAAATTTATTGTTTCAGTTATAACGACAAGATTTTTAGTTAGATTAACAATGTATATATAAGTATTAACAATATATATAACAGTGATTAATAATGTGTTTATATATTTTATATTTTACATTTGTTATATAAATATATTAATTTTATTTATCACACTGAGAAAAAAAGTTTATTAAAATTTAAAAGAAAGTATAAGGAAACGTGACTATACGTAAACACTAAGAAAAATTATGATACAAGTTACAAATCCTACAATACTGTATAAGAAAATTGACAAAATATATTTGAAAATGTCTAATACTTCTTTTAGATTTTAACATACAGTATTGTAAAATTTATAACTAGGCTTGTCCAAAAAAGTTTCAATTAAAAATGTGGAACTGAAAATTCAGTTCCACATTTCAGTAACAGAAAATTAAAAAATTTTGTTCTGTGTGTCATTGTCGTTTTACGATAACGATTCGGTGGAATACTTTCTCTCGTCCCTCAATTATCATAATTCCAAAGGTATTTCTGCAAATCGCCGAGTCGCATCACAGACTTAATCCTTTATTTCACGGGGAATTCGTGAATATTCATATACGCAGCTCATTGTCGAGCTCGTCTCGCTACAGCATACTCGAGTCGCGGTGTACGAGCGAGCGAGCAGTCAGATGGGCCTTCAGAGGCGGCAGGTCAGGTAGGCTGGCAGGTAGGCAGGCAGCCGGCCAAGTCAACCAGTCAGGCAAGCAGGCAGGCTGGCAGGCAACCAGCGCGTAATATCTTTTTGAGGAACAGGTAAAAGTATCTAGTAAAACGAATCGCGGCGGACAAGCGTGAAGTAGCCTCCTCGTGTGGATCGGAGCCGAGCAAGCAGAAAGTAACGCCCCCCATATGTCGTGGGTCCGTTGACGCGATTGCCACCCCGCGCGCTCACGTACGCGTTCGCCTATGATATTGGCGCAAGGTCGAGGAGGTCGTGCCACGAGGGAAGCGTACGCGATCGCGGTGGTGCCTCTGGAGCGTCCGGCTGCTGGGGCCGTGTCTTCCAACGCGTCCTTGCCCCGGCGAACAGGTGTCCAAGTTGACGCGGGGACGTCCTACCGAGGGTGAATACATCATGCATTTATGTATATTCCTGTATACATACGGCTCGTATATTGCCACTTTATGACACCAAGCTGAGTCGTCGTGAGCCTCGGGGCAAAATAGGGAGGGTCCCATCAACGCGCCGGGGACCCAGCGTCCTTCGAACGCCACCGGGGCGTCATCGCCAAATCACGCCAATTTCCTCCTTATTCGTTTATGCACCGCGCTCAGTCATAAAACCGTTAATGCGTGTCATTATTCCACATCTAATAACGCGACCATTGTACCGTGGTTTGGTCCCTGACGATGGAAACATTTACTAACATTTATTTGGATGCACCAACATATTAGGAAATAACTAAAATATATAAAGTAATTTTTCATATTACAGCGAATCTGCTTTGCGTTCCTGGTGCTATAATCATGATAATAGTAAGAGTAAGAATAAGAATAAGATTAATAATTGATGTTGTAAATTTGAGCGTAGAATTGGTGATTGTGTGTGTGTCTGTGGATAGGAGGACAAGAGAAGCAGGAGGAGGATAAGGAGGAGGATGAGGAGGTGGGGGAGGTGGTGGAGGGAATCGGTGGGGTGAGCGCGGATGACCCCGTGGCCCGGCACGTATGGGGCCCCAGACTGCTGGGCCTGACTCCTGACTCCTGCTCTACTAGAAGGAAGGAAGGAAGGTAGGTAGGTAGGTAGGTAGGTAGGTAGGTAACCCTGAGTGAGTGGAGCCAGCCCCAGCCCACCGCTCGCAGCCTATACTTATCCTCCTACTAATACCACCACTACCAGCGCCTTATGTTACCTTATACTTATTGCCCGTGGCTGTTCTGCCCCTATAGGGTGTGTTATTATTATCTGACATTATCTATAATTCCGAAGCGGGCAGGAAGCCCACTTAAGGATTGTGATAGCCCCCGTGATTAAACCCCCTTACGACCCACCTTACGTAAGTACGACGCGTACCTGCATTTCAACGTTGGAAGCTCGTCCGTGCCAACACTACACAAACTCAAATGAGCTTTCGCGAATCTTTACCTATCTGCTACACAATCATTTATTCATGCTCGTGCTTTCAATCGACTTCACTTACTCGGAACGCAGTATATCTTGATTATCGATTTACAAACCTTTTTTATTTTATTTTTTTATTTTTTTATTTTTTTTTTCATATCGTATTCCCAAGCCTCGAACTTTTCCTTTTATTTTTGCATTCATGTATGTATATTTTATTATTATTCTTTTACACTCAATTAGTTATTTATGTTTTTATTATTAGCAGAAATTATCGGACCAGTAAAACATTCGTTTAAGACCTGAAAACATTTATGACGTATTATTTATATTTTGTAATTGAAATTCATATAACGCGTGCGTTAACTTTGTGAACACTGACGTATCAGGATTATTGTATATATAAAAAAGAAAACATAGATTTTTATCTGTCCGGTGAAAAACATGAGAGAATCGATTTCATTACACTATAAAAACGCGTTCCATCTAAGGTAATCCGACAAATATCATAAAGTAAGATATCGAGAGAAAGAGAGAGTTATTGGTATTAAGTACCTTATTTTTTCATTCAAAATTGTCAGGTAAGAGTCTTGTTTGTTTTAAAAGGTGTGTATAAAGTCTTTTTGTTTATTAATTAAATTTTATGTTTAGAATGAATAGAAATTATATAATTTCAGGGAACGTAATAGTAAGTAAATTAAAGTGAAATTTCGAAGTATAAAAAACGTAAGAAAAATATAAATATATATATATACATGTGAACTATGAATCATGAATCGCACGAGCAGCTCTGACAGAAAAGTTAGCCCTAATAGCGAACACATCCTTTCTCCTGCCCCAGGCTATAACAGTAGGCACTCGGGTCCGAAGACGCTTCTTCGGTAATCGTTGAGCGATTATAACTAAAAAAAAAGCCGGAAACCAGTTATAACAATGATTGCGGTGGCGGTTGTAAGGCGGACGCACGTTGTGCAACTATATTTCATATATATATATGCCTTAGATACTCCATATAACCCAGTCAACCACGCCTGCTGGCGCCGTCGTAGCTGCCACTGTCACAATCACGATTGCAGGGGTCCCACGAGTTGTCAAAATAGATGCACATGGCACCTACGTGTTATTGCCACAACAATGGCCGTGTGTCACCGATGAATATCTCAAATATGTATATGTCCCGGAGACGACTTTTCTGATTCTCGTCGATAGACCAAGAATGGTTGCTTGAAAAATGCCACCGGGAATTATCTAAGATAAACAGATATCCTCTCATTTATTCATAGGTATTATTTTATTCAATGTTCATTTCTATTTGTTCGCGTAATTAAAAAGCAGAAAAATGGTTGAATTATTTTTCTATGCATAGAAAAATGTATAGTAAAATTTGAAATAAAGCATAAGGAAACTAAGAAAATTTCTGATAAAAGTTATAAAATTTCTTATAATGTATTGTAAAATTTGTAACTTGTATCAGAATTCTTCTTAGTGTTTACGTAAAGGCATGTTTCCTTATACTGTATTTTAAATTTTACTATAGGGAAAGAGGGAATGAAGACAAATGTCTCATAAGAATTATAAATAAATGTCATTGATGGTTGTCGAAATATTCCGAGCGAGTCAACTGTTGTCATAGGTTGTCTGTTATCTTCATCTTTTCGCATGAGGCCACAATTTTGGCAACTCTCAGTTAATCCCTTTAAATCCGCCACATGCGTGCGTATGAAAAATCCAAATCGCACACGCGTGGTTGATCGTATTACGACCGGTTTCACAAAGCGTGATCTATCTCTCGGTACCCTGCGAGGATTGTGACTTTGGCGCGGCGCAAAGGTTCTGGAGCGGGACCTTCGGGTCAAGATAAGCCGTCCGCCTTCGCCCTTGGTTCCACTAAGATAGCAGACAAGGGGTGCCAGTGAAATAGAAGGAGATAGCGACAGGACAGAAAGAGAGATCGAGTAGTCAGGAGGGTGCTCGGTCGCTCGTGAAATAAGCACTGCAGGGTTTGGTGGTTACGATCAGGATGGCTTAAGGGGTGCGAGAACGTCGAGGGTATCCCGAAAAACAACCCTCCGATCCCAGCTGCCGATGACGTTTCCACGCGAGTACCCGCGAGGCTCGCGTGTTTTCGACGTCCAGGCCCACGTCCGTGTTTTTGCCCTTACGAACCCCTTGTTGTGCACACATCAGACCCCCCCCCCTCCTTTCGACCTTATTAACCACCCTCTCCTGGCTGTTGCATATCCGATTTTAGCTGGAGATATCGACTTGGGACTTTTTTTCCTTATTTTTTCTTTTTAAGAATTTTTTTCCCCCTTTTTTTAGTCCACCCCCCAAAATATCCATGAATCCATTCCTCTTTATACACTGAAAAAAAGTTTTGTTTAAATTAGCAATTCGTACTGTTAATGTTTACAGTCGAGATTGTTCAGTCTTGACTGCTAAAAGTTGAACTGTTAATAAGCAATCTGAATTTCTAATCTAACAACTTACTAATCTAACAACCATCCATAATAGTTATGAATTGTTAGGATTAATTAAATAAATTAAATTAATTAAAATAAAGCTTCTGTAATAAAAAAAAAGATTTGCCATTTATTATTCTATCTAACAGCAATATGGATTGCTACAAAGAGTAACCATACTGTATTGCAAACGATTAGCAGTACAGCATTGTTACTGTTGCAGTACAGGTTGCTAATTTAACAAGAAATTTTTTTCAGTGTATTACCTAGATAACAGCAAACTGAAAACTGAAGAACAGTCGTTTCAATTGACTCTTATACGTTGAGAAAAGATCCTTTTCGAATGAAAAGCAGTATCACTTTAGTGACAACGCGTAAAAGAGAAATGTATAATAAAATGCCGGCAGCTTACCTCATCTGATACGCATTTAATGTTAAACATGACCAATTTTGTGTCATGTGTCATTGCGGAAGTACCATATAATTCTAAATCAGTATTCATTCATCATTCGTAATGTAATTTATACGTGTGACATTATACGATATTATCTTGATGTGTCGCGTTTAACGATGCGGCCGAACAAATAAGCGCTGCCAAATTATGATTGCATATATTGTCGAGTACCAAAGTTTCGGAACAAAGTTCACGGCGACAAAAAACTGTTTCGTTACAGTTTTAAGAGGGTGTTACAAGTAACATCTTTACCGACAGAATAAATGTGTTAAACATTTTAGTGTCTTTTTAATTTCCATATTTTCTGAATTAAATATATACTTGAAAAAAGATCCAATGATTCTTTATGCGTGGGAGATTATAACAGAGTCTTTCGAACTTTATATTTCCATATAATTTACTTTCGTTCTACCCGTTCTAGTTTTTGATAGATTATCCCATATAAAAATGAACATATATGCCCCATATATGGTATATAACTTACTTGCATTCATATATGGGACATATATGGTACATATATGTTAACATTTATGGAGCATATATGAGCAATATATGGACATATATGGTAACGCATAAGGTAAATATGTGAAGCATATATGAAACATATATGGTTACATATATGTGACATATATATTTATTTTTACATGGGATAGGTTAGCAAAGGTCTGGAACATTTTATAAGATTTTAGTGTTTTTTTTAATTTATATTTTTTCTCAATGAAAAAATGACTTGAAAATAGATCCAATGATTCTTTATGCATGGAAGATTGTAACCGTTTTTCAAATTCTATATTTCAAAGTAATTTACTCTTGTTTGACCCGTTGTCGTTTTTTTGACTGCAAACAGAATATTTGAACTTCACGATCTAGTTGGTCACCCTCTTAAAATAAGTTTAATAACATTTTTCCAAATTTCAAGTCATTTAAGAACAAATGTTTCAGCACTTAAATTATGTTTCCTGACAAAAGTATTTAATCTGGGGAAAGTTTAAAATATTTTTATCGCCAGACTATTAATTTCGCCAGGTTAATAATTTCCTTCCAGGAAACGAAATTGTTCGAATTAATTTAACTCCTAATTAAGTCGTTCATTCATACGAAGACGATGAATCAAAACAAGCGACAGTAATTCAGAGTATGTTACAACGAGATGTCGGTACCAAACTGGTCTTTGACGAAACCAAAATCAGATGCGAACGAGCAAGCACGAACTTGGACCTATTTTCCAGAAACTCCGAGTTGCTATCAACGTTACATTGCCCGAATATTATCTTATTCATTTGGCCAAATTTATAGTTTCAAATTTACAGGCGAATAAAATTTAGAAGATAATAATGATAACGATGTTATTAACGAGTTTCTTGATTCAGGGGAAAATTTCATTATTAATGGTACGTGTAGAGAATGTTATTAAATCCATTTGTGTTTTTTAACACTTTGTTTAATCATAATAATTACAATTGAAACAAACAGGAATTAACTGAAGAAGCGTTCCTATTTCTCGTTTTAAAATAAAGAAAAAAAATAAACGTAATAATAAAATTAATTATTAATTATAAGCTATATTGTCTGTCAATGGTCGTTAATATTGATATAAACATAATTAACAATACAGACGTTAAAAATTAAATAGACAGAAAATAAAGCGATAGACGTGTTTAACGAAGCAGAAAATGGGCCGTGAGAAGTTGGCAAATTTTCGGAGCACTTTGGAACTTATAAATCAATAACAGAGCAAAGAGAAACGTGTCAAAAGTGGAAAAAAGAGCGTCGATTGACCTTATATAGCAGCCAAACGAATCAACATCTCTTACAAGAGATCGACATGAATCAAGTTCACACGAAAGAAAAAGAAATTGTCTTGACTATTTTCAAGAAGAATTAGTTTACGTCAAGAACTTTATCTGTTTCTCTTTATTACGATATTCCTATAGCGTCGCTCCAGTTACAGAAATCCATTATTTTTCATCAATTTATTCTTACAATAAAAAAAGTATTTAAATATTTATATATATGTAACAATTTCAAGTTATAAGAAATGCAAATTATATTACGAACTTTGGAAAAAACGATTACGTCGATATGATTAACTTTGTGATAAACGTTAGATACGAAAAAAATCAGTTTCTTATAAAGATAAAAATCGTAAATAATAAATTATTGCACTATGAAATTTCTCGTGGTAAATCCGGAATAGAAACGCCATATAAATCTTATAGAAAGTGCCATTAATTTTATATTCTATTGATCGGGTCATTAAGCGATTTATTATTGATTGCTAGGCGAGAAGAATCACCTACATGAGATTTCTGAAGTTCATTGCACGTTTTATAACGCATCTTGTTCGTTTCTCTGGACAAAATGTCGAGCATAACAATTGCGTTTGTAACAGGAAACGACAGACATTTATTATAATGCAATGGTAATATTGTCCCAATCTAAAATTCTTATCGACGTATGTTCCAATAATAATATTCCTGCGATAGACATTGTACAAGTCTGATATAGTCACGTTTACCATAATCGCATTTGAATGGAAATAGGTGGATAAGACAACCTTTACCCCAAACCTTTACGATCAAAGTTACTTCGCTTTGTCCGCATCATTTCGTGTCGCTCAAAGTTCAAGTAGAAACTCGAAGCTTTTGGGTTGAGTTCAGCTAGATTGCTTTCCAAGACGCATCTTAGAATTAGAGTAAAACTAGGGTAACATCGGGGAGTTGGACAAGCTTGTTGAAAGAAATCTCTGATTTCGGAGTTGAGCAATATGTTATTCAAGTTGTGCGGTTTTTTGTTGGCTATTGGGAAAGAATAATTTGATAACGATGGTTGGTTAGCTGATCGTAAAAACAATTTAGTAAAGTTAGAGGTGTTATTCAATAAACTAAGGTAGAAGTAATTTTGAACAATTTGTAATCAAGTTGGTATTTGATAAATAAATGAACAACAGATCAAACGTATTACAATATGGATAAGAAATTATTTATATATTTTCTAATCATAAAAAGTAATCAATTGTTTTTAACAACTCATTTCTTTATTTTTATTTATTTTCATGTTTACTTTAGTTTTATTTACAAAACTAATCTAACAAGTTTTAATCTATCAAAGAAGGTGTAACAAAATTTATTATGAAAGCAAAATTTTTTTTCTTTTTAAATACCATTTCATTCCAATAATATATAACAATCTTGACTGTTGTTGCAACGATTTGTTTGACATTTACAATCAAAATGATAAATATGAACATCAAAAAAATTAAATTTTAATTATTTGCTGCATCACAACTTTCAACGTCATCCATTATCTTCTCTTTATCTCTGTTTGACTGTTAGTACAAATTCTAAAGAAGTACAGCAATATCAATATATCATCGAGTTTAATAAAATAAGACGCGAACGTTCTTGCATTCCGTTCAGGATCGTAAACTGAATGGCTAATAGTGTATGTCTATATGCAGTTAACAAGGTCATACACGTGTTATCAATTCGGCAATATAGTCAGGTTACACCTGAGGCCAAGCAATAGCTTTCATTGAAGAAGTGAATGTGGCTACGGAGATACGTACGAGGAATTCAATGAGGAGCTTCAAACCTACGGACATGGCAGATCCGCCGGCGCGGTAGCGGCAGATAAAGCAAGACAATTTCGAGCAATTGGTAAACCCATCCTGCGCTGGCGATTGCTGACCGCGCGGTCCCAATTGATTTTGCATTCGCGTTAGAACATCAATCATATCTCCTTCTTCATTAACGATACAATACAACGCTAAACACTACGACTGGTCTTCGTATCAGCCGCCATTGTATTCGCATTAATATTGCATTCGATTGTTTCGTTTAATTATTATTTGTCTGGTACCTTTTTGTGTCTGGTAATTGGTTAGTGATCATATCGTTAGCCTTTGTTTCTATTTTTGCGAGGGTAATAAAGCCTTCAAGGAAAGCAGTTCTTTTGTAGATTAATTGCATTTCGTTGATGAAATTATTAAAATGAAATTTTATTGTTTATGAAGGGATTTTACTGTAATCGAATGTTGGAGAATTATTCAGTCTAACTGAAAATGAAAATTGTCAATAACAAATCGGGATTTTAAGATATTCATTATCAGACTCGTGAGTTTAATCAAGTGATACGGTAATGTCACGACGAGACAAGGTTTAAACCACGGTTTACCATGGGACACACCGTGTACCTTTACTGGAATCTTACGTTTTTAACCTATACAAATTGTTTTAAGGTAACAATAAGGTAATTATGGATATGGCAAACATAAATATGGTTAAGATTTTTAAGATTATAAATATAAAATTATTCTAAATCACGACAATATACTTTTCTCTCAGTGTATGTCTGCCTGTCTCTATCTATCAGGATGAAACTAAACTGCACTCATCAAATAAGTAACTATATCTGATTTTGCTATTATTAAAAGATTATTTATGTATTATTTTTCTAACAGTAACACATTTTAATAACATTAGACAATATTTTTGTCTAATTTATTATAAACATTTTACATTTTTACCTACCAACTATATTTCTTCTATCTACTTTCGCTTTCTATCTTTTTGTCTTGATTTGACTACACTGTAAAAAATCGGGAGTAACTACGGAGTTGTTGGTGTAAAATAATTACTCCGTATGGATGCCCAGCTGGTCCAATCCATTTTGTACGTGAAAATTCGGTGTAAATAATATGGTGTAAAAAAAGTGTTACTGAATAAATGTTTGGAGTTCAGGAGTATATATAAGAAGGGTGAATAAGACTTTACTACAACTTACGATGTAACTTTTCTTGTATTAAAATCAGTTGACTACACCTTAAAGAGTGATATTGCAATGTTACTCACAAATTAATTATTACTCCTTACATTGAGTAAACATTAATCTTAAAATGAGTAACATTTTACACCAAAATATTTTACCGTCACATTAAAAAACTTTACTCCGAAGATTTTTTACAGTGTGCGAAGCATATATTTCATGATTTTCCGATCTTGGTTCAATTACCATCGACGCATTTATTCTGTCTTGATCGAAAATTAACTTTGTTGCCTTTTCACCTTTTATTATTCTTCCGCGCGTATTAAGAAAAATTATTAATGATGAAGCAGAAGGAACAGTAGTTGTGCCCTGGTGGCCATCACAGGCTTGGTTCCCTCTCTTTCATCAACTTTTAATGGATACGCCTTTTATATTTTTTCCATCTAAATCTATCAAAAAAAATTCTTCTTTCATCTCCATTTAGAAATCATCATTCATCTCGGAAGAGGTATCCCTGGCGACTGGAAAATTATCAGGTAAGCGCATCAGGAACGAAGGGTGCCGATAATAGCTATGGATACCACAATAGCATCTATTTCTGATTCCACTATAAAATAATATTCTCGTACTTGAAAACATTTTTTGGGAAAATCAAAAAGTATCACTCCTCCATAAAGATCACAACACTTATTCACCTTTTCTGCTTTTAGAATTCATGAAAATCTTTGTTTATTGCGCTTGATGGACATGTATTTGCAAAAAACCTCTAAACTAAGTTAATCTTCTTATGATTTTTTATTTATATCATATGTTAAGCCGCATAAAGCGATGAAAGAACAAACGGTAGCACGCTAGATACGAAATACTTTGGAAAAATGTGGTGTTCTTTCGGATATCTTTTCTACACATAGCACTCGTCATACAGCAACATCTTTAGCTACCAAAAAAGGTGTTCCTATAGGTATCATCAAGCGTGCTGCTGGTTGGACAGGTGATTCTGGAGTATACGCTACATTTTATAACAGGCCGATTGTTATTTCAGAGGACTTTGCGACTACAGTCCTTTTATCTTGGTCAAGATTTGTTATTAATTGCATATATATTTTGTTTTATGTTCTTGATATTTCGTTGTTCTTTACATATCGTTTTAACGTAAACTCGAAATAATGTATTTTCTTCTCATAAATCTGGTTCGTTTTGTTAAATATGATTTTTGGGTGTTTGTAAATAGTATATTACTGCCGAGGGCGCCACCGACGGCCGAGGCTTGTATACTGTTTTTCATACCGAAGTTAGGGGACGGAAGTGGAAGAATCTACTCCCTAGGGAGGGAAATGAAATTTCATGGCTTTGTACTTCTTCGAATTGCAAATGAACCAGCTCATCACACCGGAGAGTTCTAGATACAGCAAATATTAAAACGACCTGAAATCATAATTTGAGATTAAAATATTTGAAAAATCAAAATTAGATTAAATTGATTTATTTATTATTTACATTTGTAGGATATAATTAATTGATTAATAGGTTGCTATCGAATTCTTTAGTTGG
>JABFQA010001603.1:0-13249 GCA_022817065.1 Probaryconus sp. ZL-2020 | reverse complement strand
AAATAAAAATAATTATTTTTTTTATTATTTTTTCCATTTATCATGGAAAATGGTGGAGATATGGTGGGTTTAAATTAACCCTACATTTTGTAATCATTGTAAATATTCCGTAAAAAATTAACCACACAGCGAACGTCAAAAAAGGCCATTTTTCAATGGTTGAATAACTTTGTGAATTTACATCGAAATTGCTTAATTTTTTTTTTTTAATTAAAGTTTAATTTTTCCTCTTTCAAATGCTTGAGCTGAATTGTTTATGATATGAAAAAAGAACTGGAATATTAATTTTTGATTAAAAATGCAAAAAAATCTAGGGTTTACTTAAAACCATCATATCTCCAGCATTTTCCATGATAAATGAATGTATTTTTTTTTAATTAAAGAGAATTGAACAAATTTCATGCTGCATGAATGACAACTGACATCCAAAGCGAATTGAAAAAGTTACGACATTAACATAACCATTTTTTTACACAAAAAATGTTGGGTGATTGTTTTTTTTTTTGCCGCCAGTGTATTAATCTCATTTGGCTTGGATGAAAAGAATAAAAATGATGCATAGTCGACGTTTTCTGAAATTAATTTTTCGTTTGCTAGATGTAAAGAAACTAAAGAAATACATTTGTATTTTTATTATTTATTAAAGTTGTTTTAGTTAGATAAAGTTTAGTTAGAAAACACTCAATTATTGCAAAGTCCCAGTCATTGGAATCCAGTGTATTTTCTAATTGATGTCTTATTTTAAATAGTTTTTAACCGACTATTTTATTTTTTATTTCAAATTGATATTTTTTGTACTTTTTTTATTTCTAATAATAACGTGACTATTTTACCAAATTATGATAATGTAAATATAAATGTTATATAATTAGTTTAATTATTGCATTTTCTTACAGGCAAATGTTCCCTCACTTGAAAGAGCGTTTAATTTTAACTGACAAGTTGAATATGAAAGGCAAAGTAGCTGACAATGTTGCCGTTATAAACGCTACCGATTTATCACCAATGATCGAAAATACACTGATCAAAGAAATTCGAGAAGTCGTTGCATCAGACCCAAAGAAACCTGTTGAAATATCTTTAAAAGTTGCCGAACTGCCAACAACAACTCCTATTGAAACAATGATTGCCTCTGGTCAATGTCAGATGTCTGTTAATGGTGTGGTCGTGCAAAATGGCATGGCTACAACGCAGGTAAACAACAAAACTGCCACTGGAGAAGAAGTGCCCCAAAACATTGTTATTACTACAAGACAACAATATGGACTTCCAGAAGACGCAGTAGTTTATTGCAATTTTAATCAATTGTATAAAATTGATCCAATGACGCTTCATATGTGGGCTTATGTAAGTATTCATCTTTTCTTAAAAAGATGTCACAGTTACAATCTAGTTCATATATCTTACACATTTTTACCATAAATTCTCAATTATAATTATCTTTTTTCTGTCTAAAAGAGATTTCTTAATTTTAAATAGTGATAATTTAAATTAAATATTTTAGATTTTGAAACATGTTCCAAACTCTGTACTCTGGCTTTTGCGTTTCCCTGCGGTGGGCGAACCGAACTTACAAGAAACTGCACAACAATTGGGACTCACACCTGGAAGAATTCTCTTCAGCAATGTAGCAGCAAAGGAAGAACATGTACGACGTGGTCAACTGGCTGACGTCTGTTTGGACACACCCTTGTGCAATGGGCACACTACGAGCATGGATGTCTTGTGGACAGGAACCCCGGTTGTCACGTTGCCTGGTGAAACATTGGCTTCTCGAGTTGCTGCCAGTCAACTAAATACTTTAGGATGTCCAGAACTCGTGGCTATGTCACGTCAGGAATACCAGGATATAGCCATTAGACTTGGTACTGACCGAGAATAGTAAGTTATTTACTTTTTCTTTTATAAAAATTATAGTCATTAATTTTAAATTTGAAAATAATTTTTTTCATTATAGTTTAAAAATGATTCGAGCAAAAGTATGGAAGGCCCGATCTGAAAGTCCGCTATTCAATTGCAAAATGTATGCAACTGGTTTGGAAATGTTGTACAAGAAGATGTGGGAAAGATATGGCAGTGGAGAAAAACCAGATCACATTTCTGCAGTGACTAAAAACGAAAGACAGTAACAACAATCTTGAATAATGTGTAGATTGTATCAATAAGAATTTATGCACAATACGAACATTTTTAATTTTACAAAGTCTCAGCAAGTTATACAATTTTTTTTTGTCTTCGTAGATCGATTGGCTGAGAAAATTAATTGTTTTTTACTCTTGCTTCGTTGTGTTATTTAGTCCCTTGTGAGGCTTTTTGAAATTTATATTTTGACTACTTTGAAGTATGAGGTTTCACAAAATGTATAATATATGGACCAGCTGTTAAATTAATACTGTAAATAACGAAACACTCGATACTAATCAATATAAATTTCTTTCATAGTATTTAGTTCATTAAGGATGAATGTGTGTGACACGTACATTATATTGTAGGTATAATATATACGCAAGTTAAATAAATAAATGGCGAAAGAAAAATGCAACTTATTTATTTTTCTTTCTCAATTTTTTTTTATTTTTTACAATAACTATACTGAAACCTTCTCTAGTAGTTTCCTGCAGGAGAAATGGCTTTACCCCCACCCTTCTATTCTTACTAGCAAGATTTGCGTGATGAAAAACAAATACATTGCGAATTTGATATGTTAAATTTTGCATTTGAAATACGCCTCTTGAAATTATGAACACCGGGGTAATGTTAGGAGAAGGTTGGATTGCTGAAGAGTTTAATTTGGACCGCTAGCAGAAGGATTGTTAGAAGACCTTCGAGTGTACAATTTTCATAAAATGGCATAATTCAACTAATAAATAAACAAATAAATAAATACATTAATAAATAAATTCAGTAAATAAATCCTAATCAAAGAGAGGACAGAATCACTTAAACGAATTCACATTTTAACGAAAGGGGTATAACGAATACTCGTTCTATTCTTAGTTTTTCGATCGTCCCCTTATTGAAAAAAAATTCTCCGAAAATCTCCGAAAAAATTTCGAAAATTTCCGTAAATTGTTCAGAAAAACTTTGAGAAACTCAAAAAATGTCCATAAACCTCCGAAAAACTGACAGATTTCTGACTTTTTAGACTTTTACATAGATTTTCGGAGAACTCAAAACATGCTTTCAATCAAGTCCCTAGAACTCCAAAAAATTCTGACAATTATTCCGAAAATCAGAGATAAACAAATCATTTGTAAGCGGTCAGATCTATGAAATTTATGGAGATTTACGGAGACCTGAAAAATGGTTTGACATAAGTTTTAAGAAGTTTTAAGGAGAATTTCGGATTTTTTATTTGATTTTCGAAATTACTGACAGAATTTTTCGGTGTTTTAGGTACTTGATTGAAAGCATGTTTTGAGTTCTCCGAAAATCTCTGTAAAATTCCCAAAATTCCGAAATCTGTCCGTTTTTGGAGATTTATAGAGATTTTCGGAGTTTCTTGCAGTTTTTCTGAACAACATACGGAGATTTTTGGAATTTTTTAATTTTCGGAGAATTTTTTTTCCATAAGGATCTATAAAAACAGTAGATGGCGCTACGTGTCATTATTTCTCTGTTGCAAAAAATGAAATCGGATTCCTATATAGGTATCCGATATGGGATCCCTAAATAGGAAACCGACATCGAATTATGAACTTATTTCGGAATCTTAAATAGGAAGGAAAGTAGAAGGGGGAGGGCAATGGGAGGGGTGATAGTCGGAGTGAAGGAAAGGGAGGAATAAGAGAAAATAGTGGAGTTAGGTGAGTCAATGATGAAGGTGGTACTTGAGGTTGGGAAAAACAGGTGGCATATCTGAGGGGTGTACAGCAGAGGCGGGAGTAAACAATGGCTCGAGAAGTTGAATTAATTACTTAGTAGTGAGGATAGTGGGGGAGAAGGGTGATAGGGGTAATTTAAAAGCTGGGATAGGGAATGAGGGGGGGGTTGATGGTTGGTTAGAGGGTAGAAGAAAGTCCAGGGATAACATGAGAAATCGGGAGGGTGACAGATTGTTAACATGGATGGCAGAAGAGGGATGGATGGTGGCGAAAGGAAATGTGGAGGGAGATGAAGAAGGGGAACTTTACTTTCGAAAAGGGTGGATTGGGACTGTGATTGACTACGTGTCAGTGGGTGTAAGGAGCTGGAAGGAGATTGGGGGTTTGAGGGTGAGACAGAAGATAGAGTCGGATCATAATGCTTTGGAGCTGTTGATATTCAGAGAAGATTGGGGTGTTAGGGGTGGGAAAAAAGAGAGTGAGGTGATGAGGACAAAAGATTGGGGGAGTGAAGGTGGCGGGGGGCGGAGGGAGGACTGCAGTGGGAAGGCTTGAAAAAAGGTATTTTGGGTAAACTAAAGATGAGAGAGTATAAGAGGAGGGTAATGAAAGAGGGATGGTGCGATAGGGAATGCAGAAGGATGAGGTCAATGTTGAGAAAAATGGAGAAAAGACATAGGAGAGGGGATAAAAAGGCAGACAGCTGAGGGAAATGAAGAGGGTGAAATGGAGAGAGGAGAGGGAAAGGGAATTGGCAGGGATCAAGAATGAAGGGCAGATGTGGAAATTTATGAGAAAGTATGGGGCGGAGAGTTGGGACTTGTAGGGATAGAGGAATGGAGATAGCACTTCAAGAGAGAAATGGAAGGGAAAGAACACACAAGGAGGAAAAGTTAGTTGAGGGAGTAAATAGGAGGAGGGGGTTGGTGAACAATATTAGGGATTAAGAGATGGTGAAACAAGTAAATGGGATGAAAATTGGTAATGCGAAGGGTTGGAATGAATTAGGGAATGAGTTATGGAAATATGGGTGGAGGTATTGAAAGGGGTGTGGAAAGGGAAGGGGGTACCTGATGACTGGAAAATGAGAATGGTTGTATCGGTGCTCAAGAAGGGTGATAAGGGGATTTTGGGGAATTATAGGGGGATTACAGTTGCGAGTTCAGCATATAAGATTTATATGGGAATCCTGAATGAAAGGATTAACGATGAGGTTCGTAAAGAGGGGTGGCTGAGTGAATCGCAGATGGGATTCAGGGAGGGGAGGGGGTGTATGGATCAGTGTATGTCTTGAGACTTTAGAAGGTCGTTTGATAGGGTGGTTAGGGGCTTGTGGGAAGCGTAGAGGAAGTTGGGATTAGAAGAGGGTTATGTGGAGAGAGTAGAGGAGATATACGAAGATACTAGGCGTATGGTGAGGGTGGGAGGGGAAGAGTCGGAGGAGTTTTGGGTGACAAGGGGGTAAAGCAAGGGTTTCCGCTGAGTCCTACATTATTCAACATGTTTCTGGCAGATATGGAGGGTTTTTTGACTGATAGGCAGGTTGGTGGGGTCGCGGTAGGGAATAGCGGAGTGTGGTCATTAACGTATGCAGACGATACGGTGTTACTGGCGGTGCGCGAAAAGGAGATGAAGGGGCTAATAAAGGTATTCGAGAGGTACGTGAGAATGAAAGGGTTAGAACTGAATGCAGGTAAGACAATGATGATGGGATTTAGTGGTGGAGGGGAGGTAGAAAAAAGCAGAGGATATGGATGTGGGAGGGGGAAAGGATTGAGGAGGTGGATGAATTTGTTTATTTGGAGTTTCGAATGTCGAGGGATAATGGAGTTAAAGCTCACGTTGAGGAAAGGTTTAAGAAAGGAAAACAGGTGTCGGGATGGGCTTGGGGAGTCTGTGAATAGATGTTTGGGGGTGGTTACAGGTGAGGTAAGATGTTGTTTGAGGGGGTGGTTTTGGGGATAGTGATGTATGGGGCGAAGATTTGGGGTTGGAGTGAATGGGGGGGAATTGAGGTTTTGCAAGAGAAATTTGGCAGATGGGCTCTGCGATTGGATTGGAAATCGACGGGGTATAACGTGAGGAAAGAATTGGGATTGGAGAAACTGAGGGTGAGGACGGCTAGAAGGGCTAGTTTGTTTGAAGAAAAGGTGTTGGATGCAACGGAAAGGGTGCTTCTGAGTGAATGTATTCAGAGTAATGAGAGCCGGGCAGGGGTGGTGGGACGTTGAATGCTTTGAAAGAAAAATATTAGAATAGATGTGGGGTGAGTGGTCGTTGAGTAAGGGATGTAGGGGTTGAAACGGGAGAGAGATGTGAGGAAAGGGGCAGGATGGTGGACGTGCAAGAGAGGAGAGTAAGGGTGGGGAGGTCCAGGTACTTTAGGGAATATGAGTGGGCGATGGGTCTGGGAGAGTTCCCGAGATATGTGAATGAGGAGGGCAAGAAGGAGAAGAGGCGGGTGATTGCCAGATGGAGGTGTGGGAATGAGTGGAAGAGTGGTTGTTTTTGGTTAGATAGCGCGAGGAAATTATGTAGACTGTGTGAAAGGTATGAGGAAACGTGGGTCCAATTTGCATTGGACATAACTTCATAACGGCTTTTGTCACGCGTAATTTTGCAAACTCAGCTTCCCACGACCATGTGCAGACGGTTTTCCTATAATCTAGCGATAAGATAATGAAGGCACACGGCACACGGGTTCTCAGGGAACGTCTTTTAAAAAGAGGTGTCGCGATGCGACACGCGCGCATTTTAATAATTTTATTTAAAACATTTTATTTAACTACCATGACAACTGTATATGTCAAAATTAGATAAAGTGTTTAAAGGAAGTAACAGTGAATAACAGTTCTTATTAAAGTGCTATATTAGACATTTTAAAAATTACAGACTGGATGGAAGACTATGATTATAATGACCTTTATTCATTTGTAGTTAGAAATAGAATTTCTGCTTTCTGTGATCAAAAGGGACAACATAGAAGATGGCGTGTAAGGCCAATATTTGAAAATCGCTATGAACAAGGTGCTTATCACAAGCTTCTTCGGGAAATGCGACTAACAGACATGAAAAAATATTACACTTATTTGAGAGTAACGCCAGAAATGTTCGATATTTTAGTGGAAAATGTTGTTCCAATTATAACTAAAAGCTCTAAATTTCGTGATGACATAATATCTCCGCAGCAAGGATTAGCTGTGACGTTAAGGTTTGATTTTATATATAATCTTATCATTAATAGCATTAATTGTAATTGAATGCATTAACCCTTTCAGGGCGTATATATGCCACAAGAATACAATTTTTTTGTTCTATATTCAAATTGAAATTGCAAATAAATGATTGATCATATGTTTAGAATAAGAATCCTATTGATCAATTGTTAGCTCATTATTTATCAATCATTCTGATCAATTTATAGTATTATATGCATAATCATATTTCAGATATCTAGCAAGTGGTGATTCTATGATATCTTTATCATATGCTTTTAGAATTGGACAAAGTACCGTTTTTGGTATAATATTAGAAACATGCCTTGCATTATGGGATTCACTTCGAAAAAAATACTTATCTTGTCCAACTGAGTCAAGATTTAAAAAAATTGCTGATGAATTTGACAAGTTGTGGAATATGCCACAGTGTATAGGGGCTGTTTATGGGAAACACATTTCCTTACAAGTATTTTAAAAAACATTTTGTCACTCTTAAAAAGACTTATATGGAAAATACCTAAAATAATATTTACAAACCTTCATAAACAGAGCATTAATTAATTAATTAATTAACACATAGCCTGTCCAAATACCCGAATCCGTATCGTTGTGATTTCCACCAATAGCGAGCCGTGATTTAAAAAACGTGAATGTGTTAGTGTATACGTCACGCGATCACAGTGCCGTAAAAACATTGTTTACATTCTGTTCACTTATTTATATTGTAACTCTGGGACCACAAAGAATTGTTTTCGATACAGCATTGTAAACAGGCAGCGTTGTCTTTTTTTAACTATCTTCTGTCTCTTCGCAATTGCTCCGCCCGCAAAGTAGAAAAGGTATTGTGGACAGGCAATGAGTTAAAATGGCTTCAATACTGATCTACACTGAAAAAAATAATATTGTTGAATCAACCAAATCATTTTGTTGGCTAATTTAGTAGATTCAACAAAATCTTTCAGTAGATTATACCGAATATTACATTATTTTGTAATATGAAATAAATTATTTTGCTGATTTAACCACATGATTTACTTGAATATTACTAAATCAAAATAATTTCGTAAAATCAATTAAACATTTAGTATCACCTTTACCAAATGTTTTTTAATCTTAGAATTTTGTTAAATCAACCATATTTTGGTTTATTCAACCAAACCATTTTCTCAGTGTAAATTAGAAATGTTTTTAAATCATCAAAAATCTACTTTGTTAATTATTATTTGTGTGAACATTGCAGGCATTTATAAATTCTGGGTCACAATTTTATAATTATAAAAATTATCATAGCATCGTTTTATTAGCTTCCTGTGATGCTAGATATAATTTTATTCTGGTGGATGTTGGAGGAGAAGGTAGAAATTCTGATGGAGGGATTTTTAAAAAATCGGAAATGGGAAAAGTCTTCGAAAATGGAATATTTGACCTACAAATTGAAGAACCTTTGAATAACAATCAATCATTTAAAGCAAGGTTTGAAACCGAAACCGAAACCGATATAACATAGAAACGGTATTCTACAGAATCGATAACGAATAAAACGATTTTCACTTATAAACCGGTTTGAAATCGGTTTTTTATTACTGGAAAATAGATATATATGTTTTTTATTTCATAATGGAATAAGTGTCATGGAATGATAATTCCATGTATATTTTGTTATTGTCTGGAAGTTTGATTCTAGTCAAAACGTCAGAATTATCAAATGAATATAAGAATGCAATAAGCATCGTCATAAAAAATGCAATGCATCTTCATATAGAATGCAACATCATAATATGGCATTAAATTAAACCTTATTATCGCAAAATAAGAACAACTGAATATCGAATACTATTATTCGATTTCTTTTATCAGGTAGACACATCCGTTTTACCTTTCTGACTTAAGAATCATTTTTCCAGATATCAGTTTTGAAAAATACTATTGTTTCATTTTTATCAATCGTCTTCAATTCTAATTGAAGGTGGGAAAATTGGGATTGACTAATTACGTCATGACCAATCAAATGCATAATTAATTAGTGGGGAACCAATTAAGTTCTTGGTACAATTAAAAGTAGGGGTTGAAAAGAGGTTTTATAAACTGATGCACGGGCACTTCCGTAGAGCTTCTTCTTCTGTTTTTTAAATAGTTATCTTTTGATTTGATTAATCTGTGAAAGTGAAGTTATAACACTTATTAAATATTTTCTTTTTATTACCACTTTGTGAAGTTGGAATCTACTAGACCTTCAAAATATTTTGGAATTATTAACAGTTGTAATCTACAAGACCTTCAAAAGTAAGTCTTATAATTATTTTAAATAAGCAATTTTCTATTTCCTTCTTCCTTTTTTCTAAGAATTAATTTTCTTAACAATTTTAACTTTTTCCTTTTGTTTAATATTTTATCCACAATTCATCTTCACCTATTAACGGAATTATTGGTATAACAACATCGATTGTATATTCTCAATTGATGTATCAATGATATCTGTCTGGTGAAAGAATTTGGTTAAAGTAACATTCTGGAAATTTCAATTGATTAGTTTGGTACTTGTTATATAGTACAATACCATTTTGTCAGTTGTGATTGAAAGTTTTAAAAAAGGAGTTTCATTTTCATTAATTTTCATTTAACATTTTTTAATTTAAATTAGTTTTGAATAGTGCCTGCTACTGGTGAATTTTATAATTATTGGACACAGGAAATAGAAAGGCAATTAAATGAAATAGAGGATAATAATCAGAGCGAAAAGTTTCAAGAAATTACCCAATCTGATTTACCTTTGCAAACGAAAATAAATAAATTAAGGAAATTAAATACTAAGATTGTTAAAATTAAAAACATACAAGTAAATAAAACATTAAATATTGTCAACAATACCACTATTAACAATAACACGTTTAACATAGAATCTTCAGTCTTCCCGAACCCTTTAAATTTAAGTAAAGAGGAATTGTCTGATCTTAGAGCACCTTTGCAAAGTGCTGAAAATTTTAGAAAATATCAACTATGGGTCAGAAGTTTGAAGATTTTTAAATCCGCCAAGACCAAATGTAACAAATCCAGATGTTATAAATTTAGACTAAATTAAATATATACATATTGTAAACATTTTTATAAAATTTTGAATATTATAATAATAATAATTATATTACATAAATTGAGTCTTAACCCAATTATTTACATCCTTAAATCCAAAATTTCATCGTGTTCGAACTTTGTTTTCATTCTTAATCTTTATTATATTATTTCTTATAAATCAATAAAATCATTTGTTATACGTAACAGATGGTTTTAAAATTGGCGCAGTCGGTAATTTAAACACGATAAAAATATTTTGGATTTTTTGGTTTGGATAATGGTTATCGACATTTCAATTATAAATTATGCCAAAAAATTTGCAAGACCAAAAAACACATAATACAAGGCTTAAGGCACAAAAAAATCTTAAGTTTGAAAAATCAATATTTGCAGGAAATACTTTGGTTCGTACACCCTCAAAAACTTCATTAGAAATTAATCCACCCGAAAAAGAACAAAGTTTTTTGGATAATACAAACATTACGGATATTTCGAGTATTTCAGATAATACAGTAATTTCAGGTTCACTTCTTAATTTCGAAAACGTGTTGTAGTGAATAACGATAATTTGGGAAATAATAATAATCAAAATTTAGTCGCAATGGCTAATAATAATAACAACGCTTACAGTATCAGACATAGAGATGTAGTAGAAATGGTACCACTTTTTTCTGGTGGAAATAATTTTGCCACATACAGAGAATTTGCACTTGGTTGTGAAGATGCACGTTCAATGCTTCCAGCAGATTCTGAAGCAAGTTTAATTCAACTTTTACGCACAAGACTTAGAGGAGGAGCTTTAGAAACTATAAGAGGAAATACTTATAATACATTACCAGCATTTTTAAATCAATTAAAATCAGTTTATGCTCCATATGAAAAAACTGTAGTAGTACAGTTTTGAGAGGAAAATTAGGACAAGTTTTTCAAGAAGAAAATGAAGATATTGCTACATATTTGAATCGAGTAAGATCTTTGGGAATTGCAATTATTGATTGTAAAAAAGGACAAAATAATGGTCAAATTACTAATGAACAAACAGCAGAAATTAATAATGAAGTGTTACAATCTTTTATTATGGGTTTAAAACGTGAAATGTCCGTCCAAATGGGAAACGTAGAAGATTTAACAGCAGCAGGATTAAAAGCTATTGAGATTGAAAATCAGATTAAAAATTATAATTCTTTAAAACAAAAAAATTCAAATATTCAAGGTTGTGTTATTTGTTTAGATAAAAATCATTTAGCTAAAGATTGCAGATTGCTAAATAATAATAAATTATCAAATTTAGATTCAAGTAAAGAAATATGTCAAATTTGCAAAAAAATTGGTCATGAAGCTAGTAACTGTAAAAATATAAATTTAGTAAAATGTCAAATTTGCAAAAAATCTAATCATACAGCTGATGTTTGTAGAAATTTGGGAAAAGTTAATGTAGTAAATGTCAATCAAAAACCAACATGTCAAAATTGTGGAAAAATTGGTCATATTGCAAAGAATTGTTTTCAATTAAATAAAAATTCACAATTAAAATGTCAGATTTGCGATAGAATAGGTCATTCTGCACAAAATTGTCGTATACGTAGCATTCGATGTCATGTATGCAACAAAGATGGGCATATGGCAAAAGATTGTAGGAATCAACAAAGAAATAATCAAGTTGATAAATGTCAATTATGCAATAAATTTGGACATAATGCAAAAAATTGTAGAGGAAATATACAAGTCAATAATTCAAATATTAGAAATGGAATTCATTGTAATTATTGTAAAAATGAAGGTCATGTCATTTCTGAATGTCAAACTCGAGCTTATAATAATTCAAAGAAACAGGGAAACTTGACAGGCCTCCCCAACAGTGGGGAGGAACCAAAACCATCAACATCACAAATGAAGATGAAATAAAAATAATTGATAAACCAATAAAATTAAATAAAAATAGTTCCACACCTACAGTTCGTGTTGAATTCGGTAAAGAAATAATATTATTATTAGATACAGGAGCTGGTCCTAATTTAATTAAAGAAAAATTTGTAGATTCAAAAATTTTTATCAATAAAAAATACATATTGAGATTAAGTGGAATTACTGATCAAGCTATTAAAACATTGGGAAAAATTGATGTAAATTTCATGGGAAATAATACTGAATTCCATGTAGTACCAAATAATTTTGCTTTAGAACAAGATGGATTATTAGGAACTGAATTTTTTATAGCAAATAATGCTGAAATTAATTATGCAGAAGAATGTCTTGTATTAATGGGAAAAAAGTATCCATTTATTAAAAAGATACCAGAAAAAATATTACCACGAGAAAGAAGAATATTTTGTATTAAATTAAAAGAAACTGATTTAAAAGAAGGTTTTATTCCTCGTTATGATTTTGAAAAAGGAGTATTTATGGGAAATTGCGTAGTAACCAATGATAATGGTCAAGCGTATTTACCAATTATCAATACTACCGAAAAAGAAATACCAATAAAAATACCTACATTAGAATTACAAGAAATTGAAAAAATTTTTGATAATTCAATTAAATGTGAAGAAAATAATGAAAAATATATTATGAACTCTGAATCTATCTCTGAACCTGTCTGTCAATCTATCTCTGAACCTGTCTGTCAATCTATCTCTGAATCTGTCTGTCAATCTATCTCTGCACCTATCTGTCAATCTCTCTCTGAATCTGTCTGTCTGTCAAATAATGAATCTGTCTGTCGGTCAAATATTAAAACTGTCTGTCTACCAAATACTGAATCTGTCTGTCTGTCTGTCAATAAATCTGTTATTGAATCTGTCAATAAACCTGTCAAAAGTATTGGTAGAATGGCAGGTAGAAGAAAAAGAAAATTAAAAGAAAAAAAGTGTTGTTTAATTAAAAATAATGAAAGAGTGTCTAAGGTTTTAGAACTTCTAAATTTAAAATCATTAACAAATGAAGAAAGAAAAGAAGCCGAATATTTAGTAAGCCAGAGCGCTGATCGTTTTCATTTGCCTGGTGAAATGCTTACCGCTACCGATGTTATTAAACATGAAATCAAAACAACGGATGAAATACCAATCCATGTACGACAATATCGTTTTCCACCTAAGTTAAAAGATGAAATAAATCGACAAGTAAAAGAATTGCTCGATA